>CM077936.1:4891008-4968281 GCA_039797435.1 Crotalus adamanteus
GGTCCTTGGTGGTTTTCTTGCAGACGTTTCATGACCCAACTAGGTAACATCATCAGTGCTAGAAGGTAGAAGCGTGCTCCCTTCCAGCACAGATGATGTGACCAAGTTGGATCATGAAATGTCTGCAGGAAAACAACCCAGCTCAAAACTACCCAGTGTTGTTCCTCCTTCCCCTCCCCCTTCCCCTCCTCCTCTTTGCAAACCCCACTCCCTTCCACTACAGGAAAACAACCAAACTCAGAGAACACTAAAGACCCCCAGTCTTCCTCCTCCTCCTCTTGGAAAACCCCACTCCCCTCTAGCACTGATGATGTTACCTATTTGGGTCATAAAATGTTTACAAGAAAACAACCAAGCTCAGAGAACACCAAGGACCCCTCCTCCTCCTCCTCCTCCTCCTCCTCCTCCTCCTCCTCCTCCTCCTCCTCCTCCTCCTTCTTCTTCTTCTTCTCTTCCTCCTCCTCCTTCTCTTCCTTCTTCTTCTTCTTTCTCCTCCTCCTCCCTAAGTGAATCACTGCAGTTGTTAAGTTAGGAACACAGTTGTAGAATGAATCTGGCTCCCCCCCCGGAAGACTGCAACCGTCATAAGTATGAACCAATTGCCAAGCATCCGAATTTTGTTCACATGACCGTGGGGATCCTGCAACGGTCTTAAGTTCGAAAAAGTCATTTTTTTCAGTGATGTTGTAACTTTGAAAAATCACTAAATGAATTGTTGTAAGACCTATAGTCCCCAACTTATAATTGCACTTGAGCCCAGAATTACAGTTGCAAGCAGCTCACTACAGGACCACAGCCAATTTTACGACCTTTTTTGCAGCTGTCACTAAGCAAAAGCAGGGGTCGTTCAGTGAACACAGTGGCCATTAAATGGGTGGGTTTTTTTTGCTGAAAACTGGTTCCCGGCCCCCCCCCCCAAAAAATGGCTAATTGTGGTCAGGTGTCCCATGGGACACTGCAAATGGTCGTAAATGCAGGCTTCATGCCCAAAATGCTGGAAATCCTGGGAGGTACGTCGTAAGTATGAACAGTCACTAAGTGACCAGTCGTAAATTGAAGATTACCTGTATGTCCATACTGAGGAAAACTGAAAATGAGACTTCACTTATTTTATGAGGAAAAACTAACATGGGTATGTGGAAACTTGTAGATCTATCACTACCGTAAAACATCACACCAAAAAGACCCTGTTGTGATGCTGCTACTGTACAGTGACTTCAGGACATTGCAGGTGTGGGTTGGGAAAAGAGAAAGATACAACTGAACAAAAAGAGTTGTTATTTCTATAGTCCTTGACTTACGACCACAATTGTTCCCAGAATTTCCACTGCCAAGCTATTAAGTGAATTTTGCTCCATTTTACAATCTTTTTTCCCACGGTTGTTAAGGGAATCACTGCAGTTATTAAGTGAGTGATGGTCGTTAAGCGAATCTGGCTTCCCCCATTGACTTTGCTTCTCAGAAAGTTGCAAGAGGGGAATCACATGACCCTGGGACACTGCAACCGTCATAAATATGAAGCAGTTGCCAAGCGTCCAAATTTTGATTGCAGGGATGCTACAATGATCGTTAAGTGTGAAAAATGGTCCTAAATCACTTTTTTTGGTACTGTTGTAACTTAGAAAGGTTACTAAATGAATGGTTGTAAGTCGAGCACTTATTTTAATTGGATGGATTGAAACATTGACACGTTTTTCGATGCAGGACGTTCAGCTCCTCGACAGCAAGGCTGTCAGCGACAAAAAGCACATGACAGAACAAAGCAAGACAACATGCAGTGCCCTGAGGTTACCGTACATCAGCCAGAGCTCACAAACCACACTCGACCGTTTTAAGCGGCATGCGTCAAAACACAGACATTGCTCACGGGGTTGCGCACACTTACAGGGTGATGATGGATAGTTCAGCCATCCTACAAGAATGCTGGTTAGTCCTCTCGGACTTACAGTAGCATTTCTGAACGCAGCTGCTGAGTGTGGGACGAGGTCAGCCAAAGAAAACACAAAACAAACACAAAATAAACAAAAAAATTTGCTTTTTTTCTCTCCAGGTTCATCAGATCAAGGACAAGAAGTCCGTCAATAGGGAGAACTGAACCGCCACATCCTCAAAAAACGATCAATTAATCAATAAAGCTGATCAGCAGAATGGCCCAGACGCAAAAACGATGCAGAAGCCATGAGAAAACAAGACGTAATGTTGTGTGACGCTATAACACACAAGCAGACAACGTCAAGCAGATGGAACAAACAATGATTGCGGGTGATAAGAGTATCCAGATCTTAAACAACAATGATGGGGGGGGGGGGAAATGCTTAAATAGGAAGAAAAGATGGGAGAGAATTTTGCTGAAGTTTCAGTGTAGAAAAAGCCACAACTGTACAGGTAGTCCTTGACTTACAACAATTCATTTTGTGACTGTTCAAAGTAACAAAGCACTGAAAAAAAGTGAGGACTGATTTTTCACCCTTACAACCCATTGCAGCATCCCCATGGTCACATGATCAAATTTCGGATGCTTGGCAACTGACTCATACTTATGACGGTCACAGCGTCCCAGGATCAGGTAAGCATTTTTTTTGTGACTTCTGACAAGCAAAGTCAATAGGGGAAGCCAGATTCACTTAACAACCGTGCAGTGATTCATTCTGCAAACTGTGGCAAGTCAAAAAATGGGACAACATTCACTTAATTAATGTTTCACTTAGCAACAGAAAGTTTTGGTTCAATTGTGGTTGTAAGTTAAGGACTACCTGCATTGCTGTTAAACATTCAACGGAGGTTGTGAACATCAAGATAGGAATATTGCTAAATGTTTATGAAAACTAATAATAATAATAATAATAATAAAGTTGGAAGGGACCTTGGAGGTCATCTAGTCCAATCCCCTGCTCAGGCAGGAGACCCTATGCCATTTCGGACAAATGGCTGTCCAGTCTCTTCTTAAAAACTTCCAGTGTTGGAGCATTCACCGCTTCTGGAGGCAGGTTGTTCAACTAGTTAATCACTATCAGGAAGTTTCTCCTTAGTAATTCTACTTTACAGGTAGTCCTTGACTTATAACCATTCCTTTTGGTGACCAGTTACAACAGCCCTGAAAAAAGTGACTTAGGGCTGATTTTCACAATTATGACTGTTAGTCATGGAATCAAAATTTAGAGGCTTGGCAACCGGCTCATATTTATTTTGAAATCCCCCAGCTATGCTGGCTGGGGTATTCAGGGATTTGAAGTCCACAACTCTTAAAGTTGCCAAATCTGGGGAGCCCCTGCTTTAGTGGGTAGATGATGGTATAAAGTAGGTACAAGATACCATGAAAATGACACTTTTCTTTTTTTCTTCTGTTGGGGGAAATTTCAGAGTTTTAGCCTTGCTTTGGAAATGTATTGGGCTTTTCTGAAGGTGAAACCAAGGTAGTGACAGATTTTATTTTTCTGGGCTCAAAGATCACCTCAGATGGGGACTGCAGCCAAGAAATTAAAAGACGCTTGCTCCTGGGGAGGAAAGCTATGGCAAATCTAGACAGCATACTAAAAAGCAGAGACATCACCCTGCCAACAAAAGTGCGTATAGTCCAGGCCATGGTTTCCCCAGTTGCAATGTATGGCTGTGAAAGTTGGACCATAAGAAAAGCTGAGCGCCAAAGAATGGAGGCCTTTGAACTATGGTGCTGGAGAAGACTCCTGCGAGTCCCTTGGACTGCAAGGCGTTCAAACCGGTCAGTCCTAGAAGAGATCAACCCCGACTGCTCTTTAGAAGGCCAGATCCTGAAGTTGAAACTCAAGTACTTTGGCCACCTAATGAGAAGGAAGGACTCACTGGAGAAGGGCCTGATGCTGGGAAAGATGGAGGGCAAGAGAAAAAAAGGGGACGACAGAGAATGAGGGGGCTGGATGGAGTCACTGAAGCAGTAAGTGTGAGGACAGGAAGGCCTGGAGGAACGTTGTCCATGGGTTGGTGATGGGTCAGGCACGACTTCGCAACTAACAACAACAATAAACCAAGGTTTGATGGGTTTTTGCCAAAGAAAACTCAAAGAATTCTATATTCCACATTCTGCAAGTACACTACTGAAATTTGATGAATCTGGCAACTGCAAAATAGCTCAGGGATATTAAATCAGCTCTCCCTGATTTAAATTTTCAGCTGTGGTGAAGATGGTGGGCTAGAACTGGGGACATCAATTTCAAATCAAAATTAATTTAACATTTAAATATGAGCCAGCCATGTGCTGCAGCTGCCAACAATGCCAATGCAGTCCTAAGTTGCATCAACAGAAGGATAGCATCAAGATCACGAGAACTGATTTTGCCACTTTATACTGCATGGTAAGGCCACACTTGGAAAACTGCATCCAGTTTTGGTCAGCACACTGTAAAAAAGGTGTTGAAACTCTGGAAAGAATGCAGAGAAGAGCAACTAAGATGATTAGGGGGCTGGAAGCTAAAACAAAAGAAGAACGGTTGCTGGAATTGGGTATGTCTAATTTAATGAAGAGAAGGACGAGGGGGGATATGATAGCAGTCTTCCAATATCTCAGGGACTGCCCCAAAGAAGAGGGAGTCAAGCTATTCTCCAAAGCGCCTGAAGGCAGGACAAGAAGCAACGGATGGAAACTAATCAAGGAGAGAAGCAACCTAGAACTAAGGAGAAATTTCCTGACAGTTAGAACAATTAATTATGACTTGCCTCCACAAGTTGGGGGGTGCTCTAACACCAGAGGTTTTTAAGAAGAGATTGTACAATGGTGCACGAACACGGGGTTGGACTAGAAGACCTCCAAGTTCCCTTCTGTTATTCTGTTGTGATTCTGTTTTTGTTTTTCTGTTATTCTCTTTTGGGCACTCCATCATGTAGCTCTTCAAGGTGAGATTGGACAAACATTTGCCCAAAATGGTACAGGGTCTCCTGCATGAGCTGAGGGTTGGACTAGATGATCTCCAAGGTCCCTTCCAACTCTTGTTAGTCTGTAATTCTGTAAAACACCCTCTATCGACCGGATTTCTCCCATCAACAAGCTTCTGCACTGCTCCAGATGTTAATATTCTACCTATTTTCCTGCTTTGCTGACGATGAACCATTAACCCTGACATTTAGAGAAAATAAGCACTCAGCGCTTGCAGCTCGCCCTAATGGAAATCATCCATCAAAATCACAAGGATAGAAAACCACGCTTATAAAATATTAGGTATTGAATAAACTACATCTGCCCAACAGGAAGAAAAGAGTCGTCAACAAGTACAGGGAGTCTTCAACTTACAACAGTTCATTTAGTGACCGTTTGAAGTTACAACGGCCCTGAAAAAAATGACTTATGACCATTTTTCACAATTATGACCATTGCAGCATCCCCATAGCCACGGGATCAAAATTCAAATACATGGCAACTGACTCGTATTTATGATGGTCACAGTCTCCCAGGGTCATGTGATCCCCTTTTGTGACCTTCTAGCAAGCAAAGTCAATGGGAGAAGCCAGATTCACTTAACAACTGTGTTACTAATTTATCAACTGCAGTGATTCGCTTAACAACTGTGGCAAGAAAGGACGTAAGGTGGGACAAAATTCACTTAGCAATAGAAATTTGGGGCTCAGTTATTTAGTAAACGACTAGCTATACTAAAGTATCTGAAATGACAAATCCTTATATTTTTATGCCATGGTAGCCATTAATTCAGCATTCATAAAATTTCAAAAAAATTTTAAGTGGCCTATTAATCTGAGTTGATAGTTGGTTTTCACTTCTGTTATTCTGAATGGTTCAATGAGTTGAAGGTTTATTTCTACACTGGTTCTTTGACTTTCTTTTAATTAATTCCCCAGAATCAATTAATTGCGGTAGAATAACAATTGAGGAAATGATTAAATAATGAAGGATTAAGCGTTCAGTTCACTGGTATGGATTTTATTCCTAGAATCTCTGAAGGAGGCAGCTGTCTTTACTGGGGAAAAAAAAAACCACTTCTCTTAAAATGAAATTTTAAATGGTTTATGTGTCTCCCAAATCCCATCACTTTTGGGAAAAGGTGGAACTAAATGACATGCAGCACAAGTAGCCAGCTCCAAATTATCATATTTTAGACACATTATATGAAAATCTCTTTCTCCCAGCATCAGAAGGCTCTGATGCTGGGAATGATGTAAGGGGATAGAACATCAGAAGAACACAGTTGGAAGGGACCTTGGAGGTCTTCTAGTCTAACCCCCAGCTCAAGCAGGAGACCCTATACTTACTATTCCAGACAAATGGTTGTCCAATCTCTTCTTAAAAGCCTCCAGTGATGGAGCACCCACAACTTCTGAAAGTAAATGGTTCCTCTGGTTAATTGTTCTCACTGTTAGGAAAGTTCTAGGTTGCTTCTCTCGTTGATGAACCCAAAGGTGCTTTTTCAAGAGGCAACTGGACTTTCTTTGTTTTTCCTTGAAGATGTTTCGCTTCTCATCCAAGAAGCTTCTTCAGTTCTCTTCTCTCTAGACATCTCTCCTTGATAAACTTCCACCCATTACTTCTTGTCCTGCCCGCAGGTGCTTTGGAGAAGAGAAGATGAGGATGACCAGCAGCAATGTGAAAGGAGGCACCATTAGAAGACTTGAAGAACAAGGCTGGAGACAGATGGTCATGGAGAAAATCTACTGTGAGATTATTAAGAGTTGACATTGACTTGATGCTTTGGTTCAACCAACCAGTGACTCAATGTGAAAATTCATCTGACTCGAGGAATCCATGATGTTTGGAAGGGTGGAAGGAAACAGAAGAAGACCAGAAATAAGGTGGATGGACCCACTAGTGGTCTCTGCACCCATTACTTCTTGTCTTGTCTTCAGGTGCTTTGGAGAAGAGAAGAAGAGGAGGAAGGTCAGCAGCAAGGTGATGTGGGTACCATTAGAAGACTTCAAGGACCAGTTGGTGGTAATGCATGAAGTCCATGATGTTTGAAAGGGTGGAAGGAAAGAGAAGAAGAGGATGACTAGCAGCAAAGTGGATGGGGGCACCATTAGGAGATTTGAAAGACCAGGTTGGAGAAAGGTAGTCATGCAGAAAATTCATATGATTGCTAATAGTTGACATCAACTTTATGCTTCAATTCAACCAACTAATGAATCAATGCAAAGACTCAACTTGCTTGAGAAGTCCATGATGTTTGGAATGAAGGAAGGAAAGAGAAGAAAAGGATGACTGGGTAGCAAGGTGGATGGACACAGTAGTGATCTCTGTGTCCTTTAAACTTCCACCCATTACTTCTTGTCATGTCCTCAGTTGTTTTGGGGAACAGAAGAAGAGGATGACTAGCAGCAAGGAGATGTGGGTACCATTAGAAGACTTGAAGGACCAAGTTGGTGACAGTCCATGAAGTCCATGATGTTTGGGAGAGGGGAAGGAAAGAGAAGAAGAGGATGACCAACAACAAAGTGGATGAACAGGTTGGTGAACTTTGCACCCTTTCAAGACCTGAAGAACCAGGTTGTGAAGAGATGCTCCTGGAGAACATCTATGTATGGGGTTGCTAAGAGTCAATACTGACCTGATGGAACATAAATCAGTCAAATAAGGAACCAACTCTTAAAGTTATTCTGAAACAGAGCTGCAAAAATCATTGACGGGGATGTTCTATCTACAGCTGTGGCCACCAGCATGGAAGAAGAAGGAGGGGTTGATTCTGATACTTGATAAACTTCTGGAAAGCTCCTTTTAGAAGCATCTGAAGATAGAGGAGCAGTCAAAAAAGTCAACATGGTGGCTTTATCAGGATCTTTTTTAAAAAAATTTCCTCCTGCAGATACTTTGAGCTCTTTTACATGGATAATGAACATTGTACAATCTCTTGGTATATCAAGTTCTTCTTCATATATGGCCTTCCCAACTAGCAAACCCCAAAGATATCAAAGTTCAGGTAGTCCTCGACTTACGACCACAATTGAGCCCAAAATTTCTGTTGCTAAGAGAAACGGTTCTTGAGTTTTGCCCCATTTCACGACTTTTCTTGCCAGAGTTGTTAAATGAATCACTCCACCTATAAACTCGAATGGTCACTAAATGAATGGTTGTAAGTCAAGGACTACCTGTATTCCCTAAGGCTACTGTCAACCAAAGAAGAAAGAAAGGAAGATTATGTTTATTTGGGGAGAGAAGTCTTAATTTTCCTTTTTTTTCCAAATGCTGCTCTTTCAACAAAAACTGCTTTTCACCCCCAAATTCTGTCATTTGGTGGAAGTTAAAAAGGAAGAATCTTCCTTCCCACGTACATTGGGAAAGACAGGCACAGTAAATCAACAATGTAAGACAGTGGTTCTCAACCTGTGGGTCGGGACCCCATTTGGGGTCGAACGACCATTTCACGGGGGTCGCCAAACAACGCAGTCCGCCATTTTTCCCCCCTTTTCCTTAGCTGTGCTACTCCCTTTTATTCTATTGGCTTTTGAAAGCCAATAGAATAGACTCTCTTGAATAGAGTCTAATTCTATTGGCTTTCAAAAGCCAATAGGAATTGTCCAGGCTGTCTCTGCCCTGCTGAGCCCGCCAAAAGTCCCATTCTGCAAACGGTGCTGCACCAGTTGAGTCGTCCTCGACTTATGACCGATTGAGTAGTCCTCCACTTACAACAGCATTAAAAAGGTTGAGAACCACTGATGTAAGGCATGATTGATGCTTGCAATTGCTATTGATTTTATTTATGGACTAAAGGAAATTTCTCTCCCCAAGTAAACATAATTTTCTTTTCTTTCTTTCTCTCTGAGCATGATTATTTTCTTACAGACGTTTCAGGACCCAACTAGGTAATATCATCAGGGCTAGAAAGGAATAAGATTTGCTGTCTCCTCTCCCTTCTAGCAAAAATGATATTATCTAGTTGGGTCATGAAACGTCTGCAAAGAAAACAATCAAGCTCAGAGAGCACCAAGGACCCCACAGTTCAACTCTCAGCTACAAATATTCTTATTTTTTTTTCCTGAGGATATCTCAGAGTCAAAACTGTGGTGGTTTGAATATTTCACTGTATACTTACAAGTAGATACTGGATTCATTGCCGCCAATGTCTGGTGACTGGAGCTTCTGAACCAAGATGATGATGATGCCAACGAAAAGCAAAAAATTGATCTTGGAAGAGGGAAAAAAAAAAAAGAAATGGATCAGCCAATGATGAAGAAATCTGTGTCTTCCAATTAAAAAAAGGCAAAGAATTTTCAGTCCAGCAGACTCAATTTTTTTTTGCAACCCACTGTTTGATTGCTAATGAAATAAAACATAAGAATATCTGCAGCACCTTCAATATTGCAAAACAATCATTCCAGGTCACTCTCAACTTACATTAACCATTTAGTGAGAGTTCAACATTACAAAGGCAGTGAAAAAAAAAAAGGATTTCACATTTACAATCATTGCAGCTTCCCCATCCAAATTCAGACAGTTGACAACTGACTCATATAATGGCGGTTGCAGTGTCCTGGGGTCATATGATCCTCTTTTGTGACCTTCTCATTAGCAAATCAACCGGGAAGCCAGATTCACTTAACAAATTTGTTACTACGGTAATTTAATAACCACAGTAATTCATTTATCAATTGTGGCAAGAAAAGTTGCAAAATGGAACAAAATTCACTTAATAACCGTCTCGCTTAGCCACAGAAATTTTGGACTCAATCGTGATCATAAGTTGAGGACTACCTGTATATCCTAAGCTATGAAAAAGGTGACTTACAACTTATCTCCACAGTTGGTGAGTTCCCCATCTATCCCCTCCTCCAAATCAACATCTTCATCAACGATTTGGACGAGGGGATAGATGGGGAACACATGAAATTTGCTGACGACACCAAGCTGGCAGGAATAGCCAACACTCCAGAAGACAGGCTTCGGATACAGGAGGATCTGGACAGACTTGAACACTGGGCGCTATCTAACAAAATGAAATTCAATGGTGAAAAAAGTAAGGTTCTACATTTAGGCAAGAAAACCCAAATGCACAGGTGTAGTATAGGGGGTACCTTGCTCAATAGTAGTAACTGTGAGAGGGATCTTGGAGTCCTAGTGGACAATCAGTTAAATATGAGCCAGCCGTGTGCTGCAGCTGCCAAAAAGGCCAACACAGTGCTAGGCTGCATTAACAGAGGGATAGAATCAAGATCACGTGAAGTGTTAATATCACTTTACAATGCCTTGGAAAGGCCACACTTGGAATATTGCATCCAGTTTTGGTCACTATGATGTAAAAATGATGTTGAGACTCTAGAAAGAGTGCAGAGAAGAGCAACAAAGATGATTAGGGGACTGGAGGCTAAAGCATATAAGGAACGGCTGCTGGAATTGGGTATGTCTAGTTTAACGAAGAGAAGGACGAGGGGGGACATGATAGCAGTGTTCCAAAATCTCAGGGGCTGCCCCAAAGAAGAGGGAGTCAAGCTATTTTCTAAAGTGCCTGAAGGCAGGATAAGAAGCAACGGATGGAAACTAACCAAGAAGATAAGCAACCTAGAACTAAGGAGAAACTTCCTGACAGTGAGAACAATTAACCAGTGGAACAACCTGCCTCCAGAAGCGGTGAATGTTCCAACACTGGGAGTTTTTAAGAAGAGACTGGACAGCCATTTGTCCGAAATGGTATAGGGTTACCTACCTGAGCAGGGGGTTGGACTTGATGACCTCCAAGGTCCCTTCCAACTTTATTATTATTATTATTATTATTATTATTATTATTATTATTATTATTATTAGTAGTAGTAGTAGTAGTCGTAGTCGTAGTAGTAGTAGTAGTGGTTACGACTGTTGCAAAATGCCCATGGTGATGTGATCAAAATTCAGATGCTTGGCAGCTTTCATATTTATGACGGTTGCTGTGTCCTGGGTCATGTGATCCCCTTTTGCGACCTTCTGAAAAGCAAAGCCACTGGGGAAGCCAGATTCACTTAACAACTGTGACAAGAAAGGTCATACAATGGGGCTAAACTCACTTAACAACTGTCTTGTTTAACAAAAGAAATTTGGGCTTTCTTTGATAATCTACCATCCGTTGTTTCTTCTCCTGCCCTCAGGCACTTTGGAGAATAGCTTGACTCCCTCTTCTTTGGGGCAGCCCCTGAGATACTGGAAGACTGCTATCCTGTCCCCCCTCGTCCTTCTCTTCATTAGACTAAACACACTCAATTCCAGCAACTGTTCATCATACTATTTAGACTCCAGTCCCCTGATCATCTTTGTTGCTCTTCTCTACACTCTTTCTAGAGTCTCAGCATCTTTTTTATATTGTGGTGACCAAAACAGTATCCTCCATTTGTTTCATATTGGTATCTGGATATAGATTTGACGTCAGTTACATGAAGGTTTATCAATCATGTGTAAAATTACACTGGTACTCCCCAGTGCTTTGCAAGGCTTGGTTCCAAAGTTGCTGATATGGAACAAAGAACCATAGAGTTGAAAGGGATCTCAGAGGTCTACTAGTCTAACCGGCTGCTCAAGGCTGGAGAACTGATACCATCCTAGGTGAATGGTTGTCCAGTCTATTTTTGAAAACTTCCAATGTTGAAGCACCCACAAAATCTGGAGGCAAGCTGTTCCATTGTTTAATTGTTCTAACTATTGGGAAATTTCTCCTTAGTTCTAGGTTGCTTCTCTCTTTGGTAAGTTTCCATCTATTGCTTCTTGTCCTGCCCTCAGGCGCTTTGGAGAATAGCTTGACTCCCTCTTCTTTGGGGCAGCCCCTCATGTCCCCCCTCGTCCTTCTCTTCATTAAACTAGACATTCCTGGTTCCCACAACCATTCATTGTATGTTTTAGCCTCCAGACATCATCTTTGTTGCTCTTCTCTGCACTCTTTCTAGGGCAGTGGTTCTCAATCTGTGGGTCGGGACCCCATTTGGTATCGAACGACCATTTCACGGGGGTCGCCAAACAACGCAGTCCGCCATTTTTCCCCCCTTTTCCTTAGCTGTGCTACTCCCTTTTATTCTATTGGCTTTTGAAAGCCAATAGAATAGACTCTCTTGAATAGAGTCTAATTCTATTGGCTTTCAAAAGCCAATAGGAATTGTCCAGGCTGTCTCTGCCCTGCTGAGCCCGCCAAAAGTCCCATTCTGCAAACGGTGCTGCACCAGTTGAGTAGTCCTCGACTTACGACCGGTTGAGTAGTCCTCGACTTACGACCGGTTGGGGGTCGTGGCATTAAAAAGGTTGAGAACCACTGTTCTAGGGTCTCAACCTCTTTTTTGGATTGTGGTGACCAAAACTGGATGCAGTATTCCAAGTGTGGCCTTATCAGTGTGGTATAAAGTCACACCATAGATTTTAACCTTACTTAAGTGTGGATTCACGTTGAGCTGTGGCCAATAGCTGGACCATCCTCACATCCTAAAGGGACTTACCATTATGGACGCCACAACTGGACCTTTGATCACCCACCATAAAGCCGTGTTGTCGTTTATGTCCCAACATCTGATGGGAAAAGAAGAAAGGCAGTCAAGAGGACTTAGGAATAAAATTAAAATTGCCCGCCCAGAACAAATACAGGCAGTCCTTGATTTTTTTTTTTTTATTGAAAATTTTTTAAAATTTTACAAAAACAAAACAACCCTTTCCCAAACCTCCCCAACCCTCCCATTCCCTCCCCCAACTTTCCCAGAGCTGAATATAGGCTTAATTGAAATTTCTTCAAAAAATCTTAAAAAAGATATAAACCATGAATAAATCTAAATACATTAATTGAACAAATTATAAGATAATTAACAATAATATATATATATATATATATATATATATATATATATATATATATATATAAACATAAATACCAAAAGAAAAATACTTAAAAGGAAAAAGAATAAAGAAAAAGATAAAAGAAAATAAAATAAAAATAAAAAATAAAAAAAGAATAAAGTCTATAAAATATTTTAAATTTTAAATATAAGTTATTGAAAAACTAAATAATATTTTTTATATCCAACTTATATTGTATAAAATCTATCCATTTTTTCCATACCGCAAAATATTTCTCTTGCGATTGATCCTTCAAAAAAGCCGAAATCTTTGCCATTTCTGCCAAATAAGAAACTTTAAAAAACCACTCTTGCAAAGTAGGCAAAGATTCCTTCTTCCAACATTGCCCTACTAACAACCAGGCAGTCCTTGATTTACAGCCATTCATTTAGTGACAGTTCAAAGTTACAATGGCTCTGAAAAAAGTGATCTATGAGCACTCCTCACATTTACGACTTTTGCAGCATCCCAAATCATCAAAATTTGGGTGCTTGGCAATCAATGTGTATTTATGATTGCAGCATCCTGGAGTCATTTGACCATTTGTATCCTCCCCAGCTGGCTTCCCACAAGCAAAGTCAATGATGGAAGCCGGATTCACTTAACGGCCATGTGATTCAGTTAGCAACCATGGCAAAAAAAACACATAAAATCGGGCACGACTCACTTAACAACTGCCTTGCTTAGCAATGGAAATTCTAGATCAGTTATAAGCTGAGGACTACCTGTACATCTTAAAGGAAACCTAACCCTTTATTCTTTGAAGACTCACCTGATTCTTGGATACAGTATTAGCTGTATTAATTGATTCTTGGATACAGTATTAACTAAATTCTAATTCTTTTAATACAGCTAGTCCTCAACAGTTCATTTAGTGACCATTCAAAATGATTTATTTTTCACATCCCCATGGTCACGTGTTCAAAATTCAGATGCTTGGCAATTGACTCATACTTATGACGGCTGCAGCGTCCTAGGGTAACATGATCCCCTTTTGTGACCTTCTGGCAAGCAAAGTCAGTGGGGAAGCCAGATCCACTTAACAACCGTGGTATTAATTTACCAACTGCAATCATTCGCTTGACAACTTGTGGCAAGAAAAGTCGTAAAATGGGACAAAACTCACTTAACAAATGTCTCACTTAGCAACAGAAACTTTGGGCTCGGTTGTGGTCGTAAGTTGAGGATTATCTGTATTAATTAAAACTCAGCTAGTTCAAAGTACACATTTTAGGGATTCCTTTCCTTCTCATGTGTTTTACGCATCTACTTCTTAGCTTCTTAAATCATGTAGAAAATGCAAAATAGTCACTCAGCACCGGTATCCAGATTATTCATTACAGGTTGTCCCCAATTTACGATTGATTGCTTAGTGACTGTTCCAAGTTATGTCTTCCCTAGAGCTATCTACGAGCTTGTTTCAAAGTTACAACGACCAGCCCCCATGGTCACATGATTGCATTTTGAGTAGTTAGCGACCAGCCCAAATTTATGGCTATTTGCAATCATGTGACCTCCATTTATGAGATATTTTTGGGGGAGAAACCAGTGTTTAATTCCAATTTCCAGGAAAAAAACCCCGCCCATTAGGTACAATGGTTTCACTTAAAGACCGCATGGTTCCTTTAATGACCATTAAAAAAGGTGACCCTCTTTAACAACCAAGGCCTGCCACAACTTATACCCATAATTCCAAACCGAACTGCAGTCATAGGTCAAGGGCTACCTGTATTCTATCTCTCTTTCTCTTACACAAACACAAATAGACAGACAGACAAAGACACCGTATTAACACAATGGAGAGATTAACAAAGTCACAATCATTTGATTAACCAAAATTGATGGCAGTTGTGCAGTCTTGACCTCCCCAAAGTCTGAAGGACAGTGCGCAAAACCTTGCCAGTTTTGTACCCGCTGTGATGCCAAGGAAGAGGTGTGCCATGCCACCTACCCAACATCATTGAAGTGAAGCCGAAGGACAGCCCAGACTGTGACACAAATGGTTGGAGTTCCTGGAGGAGAGGAGAAGAAACGTGACGGTGCCTGGGACAATTAGATGTTTTCCCAGTCAAAAATGGAATTTAGGTTGGCATTCACTGGCCTAATAACCATCATTGTTGTTATTATTATTTACACACAGTCAACCAGGTAGGTTTGACTGGATCTGCTACTTCAGAGTAGGGGATCCTTCCCAAGGATCTAGAATAGTTACAGATAATGTGATGGCTAGCACAGGCAGTCCTCGACTTTTAACAACTGCCTTGCTTAGCTATGAACATCCTGGGGTCCCAGTTGTGGCCATACATTGAGGACTACCTGTAAATGAGTCTGCAACCCTACTAGAACTGATAATGTAACTTAGTTGGGTCATGAAACATTTGCTCAGGACACACCAAGGACTCCACAATCCTCCTCCTCCTCCTCCTCTCCATAAACCTCACTCCTTCATAGCATTGATGTTCTTACTTAGTTGGGTTAGGAAACATCTGCAAGAAATCACTAAGCTCAGAGAGCACCAAGAACTCCATAGTTCTTCTCCTTATCTCCCATTCTCTCCTCCTCCTCCTCCTCCTCCTCCTCCTCCTCTTCCTCCTCCCTGTAAACCCCACTCCCTTCTAGCACTGATGATGTTCCCTAATTGGGTTATGAAACCACCATGCTCAGAGAGCACCAAAGACTCTACAATTCAACGCTGAGCTAAAATGTCCTCTTCTGAAGAAAGCACTTACCCCAGCCAATGATAGTGTACCAGTAGAAGTATCTCCTCTCTGGAAAGAAGGTTTCCACAAGTAACGTAAAGAGGTACAGCCCCTCAATGAAAAGCCAGAAATAGTTGGACATCACACAGTAGTGGAAGAAGACCATCACCGCCTTGCATTCCACCTATGGAGGACAACCACCATTTTAGGCCAGCTTTTCCTTCAGATGAATAATTCCCATCTCCATCTGCTAGACCAGGGATCTCCATGACTGGTTGAGAAGTTCTGGGAGTTCACAAGTCTTAAGTTGCCAAATTTGGAGACCCCTGTGCTAGATTATCCCTTCTACCATTCCTTGTCAGAAGCTGTGCAAAATACTCATGATGAAAGTATCAAGCAATCAAACAGTTGATAGATTGGGAAGTGGATCTATCTATCTATCTATCTATCTATCTATCTATCTATCTATCTATCTATCTATCTATCTATCTATCTATCTCTGTTTATCTATCTACCTTCCTATCATCTCTCTCTCTCTCTCTCATCATCATCATCATTATCTATCTATCTATCTATCTATCTATCTATCTATCTATCTATCTATCTATCTATCTATCTATCTATCTATCTAATCTGGTATCTATTAGCTCTCTCTATCTAATTACATCTCTCTATATATATCTATCTATCATCTGTCATCTGTCTATGTTTGTCTATATCATCTATCTATCTATCTATCTATCTATCTATCTATCTATCTATCTATCTATCTATCTATCTATCTATCTATCTATCTATCATCTCTCTCTTTCTCTTATCTATTAGCTCTCTCTCTCGGTCTCTCTATCTATCTATTTACATCTCTCTCTCTATATATATTATCTATCTACCTACCTACCTACCTACCTACCTACCTACCTACCTACCTACCTACCTACCTACCTACCTACCTACCTACCTACCTACCTATCCATCCATCCATCCATCCATCCATCCATCCATCCATCCATCCATCCATCCATCCATCCATCCATCCATCCATCTATCTATCTATCTATCTATCTATCTATCTATCTATCTATCTATCTATCTATCTATCTATCTATTTATCTTAAATTTAGTAGCTGGAATAGTAAATTGGGCCAGAACTCACATTTGTAGTTAATTGGTTGCTGGCCCCTGCATGAGGCGATCAACGCTATGATTGGTTGTTGGGTGTAAAGGGGGAGTTTCCCTTTTTCCCTGCCTTTTTTCTTCTGTGTGTTCTTCTGCTGTTAATTTTACCTCATGATATCCCTGTGTACCTGACTATCTTGTCTGCTGTAAATATAAATGTTAAATATATTTATTTATATAAAACTACAAGTTTGTGTCAGCATTTCCGACTTTATTTGGACAGCTGCTATGCAATCCCTTCACACAAAACATAGCTTTGTTAGAGGGCCACAGTTTTCCACAGAGAAGGTCCAAAATAGCATGGCTGCTGCAACCATATTTACTAGATCTTTCCAACAGTTGACAAAAATTGAACATAAGGTTCTCTTGTGGATTCGGCCTCTCGGCATGATTTACCGTCGAGATAAGACAGTGGTTGCTGTCTTGTTCAGCATACAGGATCCCGTCTTTAATGAAGACCGAAATGGCGCGCAGAATGAACGAAACAAAAAGATTCATATGAATAAAATTCCGGGTGCAATGCAGTTTCCTAATAGGAAAGAAAAAGAAAAGGGATTTTAAGAAATGGGGAAGAAAGATCGTGTCATGTTTGCAAAGTATTCTCTGTATTGTCTTCCTATGTCTATGGGTGGACCACAACTGAGCCCAAAATTACTGTTGCTAAGCGAGGTAGTTGTTAAGTGAGCATTGCCCCAATGGATGACCTTTCTTGCCAGAGTTGATAAGTTAGTAAAACGGTTGTTAAATGAATCTGGCTTCCCCAGTGACTCTGCCAGAAGGTCGTAAAAGAAGGTCACAGCAATGGTCATAAATATGAGCCAGTTGCTAAATGTCCAAATTTTCATCATGTGCCTATAGGGATGCTGCAAGTGTGAAAAATGGCCATAAGTCATTTTTTTTAATGCTGTTGTAACTTTGAAAGGTCACTAGTAAGTTGAGAGCTATCTATTTGGCCTAAGTCCTGTCAGATAACTGTTTTAAATCTAGATTGCCCGTGATCATTTATTTATGACACGTAGTCATAAATATCAAACATGTGAATATATAAAACACACCTTCCTCCTCCTGTTTTCCCCATAGCAACAACACAACATTGTGAAGTGAGTTAGGCTCAGAAAGAGGGACTGGACCAGAGTCAACCAGCTGGCTTTCATGGTTAAGGTGGGACTAGAATTCATTGTCTCCTGATGATACACCTCAAATTAGACAGCTGGCCTCCATACCTAAGGTGGAACTAGAGCTCACTGTCTCATGGTGATTGGCCCAATATCACCCAGCTGGCTTTCATGTCTAAGACAGGACTAGAATTCACTAACTCCTGGTGATTGGCCCAAAGTCACTCAGTCAGCTTTCACACCTAAAGTAAAACTAGAACTCCCTGTCTCCTAGTGATTGGCCCAAAGTCACCCAGCTGGCTTTCATGTCTAAGGGAAACTAGAACTCACTGTTTCCTGGTTATTTGCCCAAAGTCACACAGGTGGCTTTTAGGGCTAAGGCAGCACTAGAATTCACCATCTCCTGGTGATGGAGGACTAGAACTCGCTGTCTCCTGGTGAGATCAACTTTGTCTCATGTTTGTGACAACTCACCTGAAACGGCACAAGATCACCATGGCGGTGGTGAGCGAAACAAGGGATGTACTGTAGCCGACTGTATACAAAGCCTTGACAGAGAGGTAGTAGTAAGCCTGTGGAATCAAAGAGCAAAGTTGGAGTTACTTTGAGGAAAGATTAAAAGCTCAATGACTTGGTTTCCACTTTCTTTGTCTAAGAGTCCAAATTCACTCATTTCACGTGTATACAGGTAGTCCTCGACTTATGACCATTCATACAGCAGCCCAGGATCATCCTGATCCCTGAAGGCCACCCACATTCTGCATCAGACTGCAATGGGATGAGCCTGGATGGCATGGCTGCCTTGTTTAATGACAGCAATAACTTAAGGACAGTAATTCCAGATTCAGTTTGTGGTTGTAAATCGAGGACTATCTGTATATCTGATCTACAACCCCAAATGAAGCAGTTTGTACAAAGCACTGCATTCTAATGAAAGATTCTGGTCAAAGGTCTAGTCCTTGACTTACAACCGCAATTTAGGCCAACACTGCTAACCCTTAACATTTGTTAAGTGAGTTTTGCTCCATTTTATGACCTTTCTTGCCACAATTGTGAAGTGAACCACTGCCACTGTTCAGTTACTCACACTGTTGTTAAGTGAATCTGGTTTCCCCATTGACTTTGTTTGTCAGGTCACATGATCCTGAGACACTGCACATGAACAAGTGCTCATTTAATGACCATTTGAAAATGTAAGGGCACTGAAAAAAGAGATTTAAAACCGTTTTTCAGACTTATGATTGTCGTAGCATCCCCATGGTCACGTGATCAAAATTTGCAACTGACTCATATTTATGACAGTCGCAATATCCTGGGCTTGTGTGATCCTCTTTTGTGACCTTCTGACAAGCAAAGTCAATCGTGTTACTAACTTAATAGTTGCAGTGATTTACTTAACAACTATGGGAAGAAAAGTTGAAAAAGGGGGCAAAAGTCACTTAACAGCTGTCTCACATAGCAGCAGAAATTTTGCGCTCAATTCATTGGTGGGATTCAGCCAGTTCGCACCAGTTCGGCAGAACCAGTAGCTAATTTTTTGTTGCCCAGGCCCAGAATGGACTTCCAGAAGCGGCATCCACACAGAGAACTGGCTGATCACCTATTTGAATCCCACCACTGGCTCAATGGTGATCGTAAATCGAGGACTACCTGTAACTCAAAAACTCATTTGAATTAAGAAAATGCACACCTCCTGAATATTCAACTAGGCATTAACTAAATCATGTTAAGAATATAATGGGATGATATTATTATGTAGAACATATACAGATAATAATAATAATAATAAAGTTGGAAGGGACTTTGGAGGTCATCTAGTCCAACTCCCTGCTCAGGCAGGAAACCCTATACCATTTTGTACAAATGGCTGTCCAGTCTTTTCTTAAAAACTTCCAGTGTTGGAGCATCCACCGCTTCTGGAGGCAGGTTGTTCCACTGGTTAATTGTTCTAACTGTTAGGAAGTTTCTCCTTAGTTCTAGGTTGCTTCTCTCCTTGATGAGTTTCCATCCGTTGCTTCTTGTCCTGCCTTCAGGCGCTTTGGAGAATAGCTTGACTCCCTCTTCTTTGGGGCAGCCCCTGAGATATTGGAACTCTGCTATCATGTCCCCCCTCGTCCTTCTCTTCATTAAACTAGACATACCCAATTCCACAAGATAATCCACAAGTTACAACCCTTTGTTTAGTGACCGTGTCAAAGTTACAATGGCACTGAAAAAAGTGACTTGTGACCATTTTTCACACTGACAATCTCTGAAGCCTCCCCAGGGTCATGGGATCAAAATTCACTTGGCAACTGACCCATATTTATGACGGTTGCAGTATCCTGGAGTTATATAGTCACCTTTTGTAAACTTCTGACCAGCAGAAAGCCAGAATTGCTTAACAACATGTGACTAATTTAACAGTTGCAGTGATTCACATAAGAACTATAGCGAGAAAGGTCATAAAATGGGGTAATACTCACTTAACTGCTGTCTCTCTTCATAAAATAAATTTTGGGTTCAATTGTAGCTGTACTTAGGCATATAAAGGTATTAATCTAGTTTACCAGCTCGGATCCTGTTTGGACAGGAGAGGTCAATTTTTTTGCTGTGATTTACAAGTGACATCCATGCCTTCAAACTGACATATTCTCATTGCCAGATTACCTGGCCGTTCCCTGTCATGGTGTCGTTCTCATCAAATCCGCAGGCATCGTAATAATGTGGGAATGGTTCAGACCAGCCTTCCAGGGTGCAGTTCCTGCTGACCAACTTAAAATCTACCGATCCATCTGTTGGGAAAAAGGATGAAATGCAACATTTTTAGAAAAATTAGTAGAGTAGAGCAAGAAGCATTAGAGCAGGGATCTCCAAGTTTAAGATGGGTGGATTCTGGGAGTTGAAATTCACCCATCAAAGTTGCCAAGCTTGGGGATTCCTGTTTTAGAGAAAGAGACAGAAGGATTTCAAGAGAAAACAGGCATTTTAATTTTTTGCTTGGCTTGGCTCTGGTGGCCTACACTGAAAGGCTGTTTGCAAGGTCCCATACATGGATTTGTCTTCAGTCGGATTGCTTGGTCAATGCTGGGGAAAAAGTGGATTCGACTTTTTGATAATAACTGATCAAGATTCAGGGGACTGGCAACTTCTAGCATCCTGGGGTCATGTGATTGCTATTACCACTTCCCAGTTGGCTTCAGACAAGCAAACTCAATGAGGGAAGCAGGATTCGCTTAGCGACCACAGATCATAAATTTGGATACGACCCACTTAACAACCACAGCGCTTAGTAAAGGATGTTCTAGCTTGAATTGCAGCCATATGTCAAGGACTATGCAAAACATGCCAAGTAATAGTTTGAGAAGCAAACAGTTTGGTCTAGTGCAGTGGTTCTCAACCTTTTTAATGCCGCAACCCCCCAACCGGTTGTAAGTCGAGGACTACTCAACCGGTCGTAAGTCGAGGACTACTCAACTGGTGCAGCACCGTTTGCAGAATGGGACTTTTGGTGGGCTCAGCAGGGCAGAGACAGCCTGGACAATTCCTATTGGCTTTTGAAAGCCAATAGAATTAGACTCTATTTAAGAGAGTCCATTCTATTGGCTTTCAAAAGCCAATAGAATAAAAGGGAGTAGCACAGCTAAGGAAAAGGGGGGAAAAATGGCGGACTGCGTTGTTTGGCGACCCCCGTGAAATGGTCGTTCGACCCCAAATGGGGTCCTGACCCACAGGTGGAGAACCACTGGTCTAGTGGTTAAATTACCAAGCTAGAAACTGGGAGAGTCCCGCCTTAGGCATGAAAACCCAACTGGATGACTTTGGGCCCGTCCTTCTCTCTCAGCCCACCTCACAAGGTGGTTGTTGTGGAAAAAATAGGGGGAGGAAGATGTACTGGGCACTTTCACTGCTTTGAGTGACTTACAGGCAGGATTAAAGAATCTAATAAATAAAATGAAATTCAGTATATAAAATTGGGCATGGCTCAGTTAACAATCACACAGCTTAGCAGTGGATGCTCTCAACTGTGGTTGTAAATCAAGGATTATCTGTACCATGCAAAGTTAACCTTTCGAAAAGCAGACCCTCAACATTAGAAATAATCAGGAAAGCAATATCTAAAATCCAGATAAAAATTCTTCTTTTCACCTCTGCTAAATCTTAGCAGGGCCAGGATGGAGTAAACTATCTCCATTTCTTACCTTGAAGCAGCTCTGGATTCTCAAACATTTCAAGCTCCCCTACAAAAAAAGAGAAAATAGATGTTGAGATCTGCTTTAGGACTGGTAGTCCTCAACTTACAAGTTCATTTAGTGACCATTCAAAGTTAGAACGATGCTGAAAAAAGTGAGTGATGATCATTATGACTATTGCAGCGTTCCCATGTATGTTCCTTTCTCCTATCTAAATGGAGAACAGGAGTAAGCCTTACCTGGCTGTGCATACGCCATGCTATTCATATCCCAGCCTGGTCAACGCAGAAAAAGAAAAGAAGATTAAAGAAGGTGGCTAACCCTTACAACAAAAATATATATTCTTTCATTATTATATCCGCATTTTTCATTTTTGTATGAAATGAAACTTTCATACTTATTATATCTTTCTAAATTCCCCCTCTCTACAGTATTCAGGACCTTAGTTGCATACAATAGAGAGCCGACGTGGCGCAGCAGTTAGAGTGCAGTACTGCAGGCCACTTTAGCTGACTGTGTTCAGCAGGTCAGCGGTTCAAATCTCACCGGCTCAAGGTTGACTCAGCCTTCCATCCTTCCAGGGTAGGTAAAATGAGGACCCAGATTGTTGGGGGCAATGTAAATATATATATACATTGCTTACTGGTGTACACCGCTTAGAGAGTGCTTGCACTTAAAGTGGTATATAAGTCTCATAAAAATAAAAAAAAATAGGGAAGTACAAAAATAGGGCTTCTGTCTTCTATAAATGTACACTGGTAATCCTCGACTTACACCCATTCATTTAGCAAATGTTCAAAGTTACAACAGCACTGGAAAAAAAGTGACTTATGACCAATCTTCAAACTTACAACCGCCTTAGCTTAACCGCCATCACAAGGTCAAAACTGGGATGGTTGGCAACTGGAGTGTATTTATCATAGTTGCAGCATCCTGAGATCATATGATTTACATTTGCGACCTGCCCAGCTGGCTTCTGTTAAGCAACATCAATGGGGGAAGTTGGATTTGCTTAACGACCATGTGATTCACTTAACAACCATAGTGAAAAATGGTCATAAGTCACTTTTTTCAGTGCCATTGTAACTTTGAACGGTCACTAAATGAACTTGTGGTGTTTATCAGCCATCCTTGTCTTCTACAGAAATTGCTTTCTCGGCAACTTCACATCACTCCTTATTTTATTCACAAGTGTTAAAACAGGTCCAGTGAATCACTAGGACAATGGGGAAGCTATAATTTAAATCCTCTAAAAAGAGATTGAAGGATCTGCGCCTATTCAGCCTTGAAGAAAGAATGAAGAGGATTGTAAGGCTCTTTATACATTGAAAAGGATAATACAGGCACAAAAGGTCAAGGTGTGTTTGCCCTGATTCCAGAAATAATGCAAGCTATGAATTACAGCTGGTCTAAACAGAATATGGAATGGAACGGAATGGAACAGTATAGGAATAGAATAGAAAATAGAAATAAGAACAGAATAGAAAAATAGGAATAGAATAGAAAATAGTAATAAGAACAGAATAGAAAAATAGGAATAGACTAGACTAGGACAGGATAGGGAGGAGAAGAGAGGAGAGAAGAGGAGAGAATATAGAAATAAGAACAGAACAGAATAGAATATAGGATAGAATAGAATATAGGAGAGGATAGGATAGGATAGGAGAGAAGAGAAGTGTGGGGGAAAATGTATGCGCAGCAAACTGCATGCTTTCCCCCCACAAACCTCATAACTTTTTGATACCCTTTGTCCCTATGAAGCAGCCAGAAGGTCATCCCCCTTTTGACTTAATACCTCACCTACCTAAATAGATAATATGCTTAAGTTCCTTCCTATCTCTTCCTGCCTTTGTCAGTTCTTTCTCCTTTTGATCTACCTGTATTTGTTATTTACCTGGTCTCTGATCAGGTAATATGTTACTAGAAAATAGTTGCTTATATGAAGGAATTTTCCAATGAAGAAACTTTATGTCAGCATCTAATGGTTAACCTTATGAATGTAAAATGTCAGCATTTAATGGTAAAAGCCTATGTATGTAAAAAGTATATAAAAACCAGTAAACACACAGAGACTCTCAAGCTGTCTCAAGCTGTGACAAGCAGCTCTGCAGCAGCTTCAAATCTCTGCTCAAGACATGCCTGAGTCTTTTTCTTAGCGTCTTACAGAGAAGAGAGAAATAAGAACAGAACAAAGTAGAATAGAATAAGGAAAACAGAACAGAACAAAATAGGATTGTAAGGGACCTTGGAGGTCTTCTACGCTAACCTGTTTTCACATATGGCTTATTGTCATTTCAGAGGGATCCATTAAACAGGAAACCAGGAAGAAGATATTTTATCTCTTTATGCTGGGTTGAAGGGCACCATAAAAGAATTTAAGGAAATTCTCAGTTGAGCAGTTATAAACCGCTCAGCTGGCTTGTAATGCTTCCTTTTGCCACTAGATGGCCATCTAGATTCTTCCCAAATTTTGACCATCTCTGCAGAACAAACATATCCAAATATAACCGAGGTTTATTTGAAATTCTAAATTCCCCCCAAAATATTCAGATCCCCCAATTCTGCTATTTCTTCCTGGAAATGGACTCCGACTGAAATTCAGCTTCTCCAATCCCTAGTTAATTTTTACAGCCCCAATTTTCTGAGCTTAATCCCTCCATCAGCAACTTTCCCCAACTCCCAAGCATTTTGGAGAGGCAATAAATACTCCGGAACCCTATAAATAAACTCACCAATAAAAGACACTTATAAACTGTTGAAAAGTTTTACAAAAGTTTCTGAAAAAGATGTTTCTCCTTGCTTGACCCTGCAAAAGAGTTCTCATCCTGCAGCCCTCCACAAAGTTTGCAAAGTTCTTATCCAGCATTGGAATGATGGAAAGCATAGGTAGTCCTTGGCTTATAACCATTCATTTAGTGACCGTTTAAAGTTATAATAGTCCTGCTGCATCTCCATTTCATCTTCTTTTTTATATCTTTTCTCTCTCTGCAATACACAGGTAGCCCTTTAGTCCACGACTCATTTAGTGACTGTTCAAAGTTACAACAACACTGGAAAAGTAGACTGATGACCATTTTTTGCACATACGACCATTGCAGCATTCCCACAGTCATGTGATCAAATTCCAAACACTTGGCCACTGACTTGTATTTATGTCAGTTGCAGTATCCCCACGTCATGTGATCATCTTTTGCGTCCTTCTCACAGTGAATTCAATAGGGGAGCTGGATTCACTTAACAACCGTGTACCTAACTTAACAACTGGGGTGGTTCACTTAACAACTGTGGCAAGAAAGACAGGGCAAAAGTCACTTAACAAGTGGCTCTCTTAGCACCAGATATTTTGGGCTCAGTTGTGGCTGTAAGTCAAGGACTACCTGTACAGGCAGTCTTCTACTTACAACATTTGTTTAGCAACTATTCAGAGTTATGAAGATAATGAAAAAAAAATGACATGACTGGTCCTCACATTGACAGCAATCAGAGCATCCTTACAGTTATGCAGTCAAAATTTGGGTACTTGTCAACCAGCATGTATTTACCAGGATGGTAGGGATCTGGGGTCAGTTATGGTTGCCTTCCGGCCTACACCTCTGGGATCTCTTGGTGGCCTCCCATCCAAATACAGGTAATCCTTGACCTAGGACCACGACTTAGCCCAATATTTCTATTGCTAAGTGGCTTTCTGTTGACCCAGGAGCTTTGCAATGGTCATAAATAAGAACCAGTTGCCAACCCTACGAATTTTGATCACATGAGCATGGGGATGCTGCAGTGGTTGTAAATGTGAAAAATGGTCATAAGTCACCTTTTTCAACGTTGTTGCAACTTTGGTCACTAAATGAACTGTTGTAACTCAAGGACTATCTATACCGAACAGTTCTGAATTTGCGTTCCTTTCTTGAGATCAATCAGAGTCAAGAGGTTTGCATTATAAATAACTTAAGACTTCCCTTTCCTCCTCCTATGTGTCTTGGCCTGCTGTAATCCCAATTTTCCTTTTGCAGTTCAGAATAAATGGAATCCGGGGTTCAACAGCCTTACCATAATCTAAGTTCACCAAGGTGAAGAGAGCCGGGCATTTGACAAAGACAACTTCACCCAACAAAGCTGGTTTCCAGCAAGTGATGTTATCCCACATCCCGGCGCAACCTGTAGAAAGGAAAAACAACACAGAAAACAGACGGCAGAGAAAGAGCTGGTGGTCCATTGCAACTGCCTTGGAAGGATTGTCTGTTTGTGTTTTCTTTTTAATTTATTTATGGCAATAGAATAGAGTAGAGTAGAGTAGAGTAGAGTAGAGTAGAGAAGAGTACAGTAGAGTAAAGTAGAGTAGAGTACAATAGAATAGAATAGAAATAAGAATAGAACAGAACAGAACAAGAACAGAACAGAGTAGAGTAGAAATAAGAATAGAATAGAAATAAGAACAGAACAGAACAGAACAGAACAGAATAGAATAGAATAGAATAGAATAGAATAACAAAGTTGAAAGGGATCTTGGAGGTCTTCTAGTCCAACTCTCTGCTCAGGCAGAAAACCCTACCATTTCAGACAAATGGTTGTCCAGTCTCAGAGCATCCACAACTTCTGGAGCAGTTGTTCCAATTGTTCTATGTCAGGAAATATCTCCTTAGTTCTAAGGTTGCTTCTCTCCTTGATGAGTTTCCATCCGTTGCTTCTTGTCCTGTCCTCAGGTGCTTTGGAGAACAGCCTGACTCCCTCTTCTTTGGGGCAGCTCCTGAGATACTGGAACTCTGCTATCATGTCCCCCCTCGTCCTTCTCTTCATTAAACTAGACATCCCCAATTCCAGCAGCTGTTCCTTATATGTTTTAGCCTCCGGTCCCCTGATCATCCTTGTTGCTCTTCTCTGTACTCTTTCCAAGTATCAACATCTTTTTTACATCATGGTGACCAAAACTGGATGCAGTATTCCAAGTGTGGCCTTACCAAGGCATTATAAAGTGGTATTAATACTTCACGTGATCTTGATTCTATCCCTCTGTCAATGCAGCCCAGCACTGTGTTGGCCTTTTTGGCAGCTGCAGCACACGGCTGGCTCCTATTTAAATGATTGTCCACTAGGACTCCGAGGTCCCTCTCACAGTTACTACTATTGAGCAAGGTACCCCCTATACTATACCTGTACATTTGGTTTTTCTTGCCTAAATGTAGAACCTTACTTTTTTCATCATTGAATTTCATTTTGTTAGATAGCGCCCAGTGTTCAAGTCTGTGCAGATTCTTCTGTATCTTAAGCCTGTCTTCTGGAGTATCTTTATTACTTTGTAATTGCTATTTTTTATTTTCTATATTATTATTATTCTATTTATTATTTATTTTCTAATTCTATTTTATTACCTATTTATTTATTAATTCATTATTTTTCATTTATTATTTTGTTTTTTATTCATTTTTTATTTTCTATTTCATTATTTGTTTGTTTTTTATTTCATTATGTTTTATTTTATTTTATATTTCATTGGGTCACATGATCAAAACTCAAGACACCTGGCAACTGACTCATACTTACCATGGTTGCAGTGTTGGAAATTGAGGACTATCTGTGTATAAAACTTAAGTCTAATGGCACTTGAGAACTTCACGGACACCTTGGCAGTAGTACACATGTGATTTGTTTATTGTGGTTTTTCTGGGATGCTTTTTTAAAAAATGTACATTCTGGAATTTTCTGCCTATTTCTAACCAGATCAATTCCCACTTAGCTTTGGAACAATGTGCTGTGTCGCATGTTAAGTTGAACAAAATCAAATTTGGTTGCTGGCTCACGCTCCTGTTTCAACTGCCACACTATCAAATCACACAAAAAAACAGACATGGCCCTAAAACTATTAAAAAATAAATTAAAATTTTAGAGAGACCCCTTTTAACAACGCATTTGGGTAGGGCAGAAGTACAGTAGTTTAAGGGAAGCCCAGGTTGCACTCTCTTAAAAATATGAACAAGGGGAAGAGAGAGAAAAAAAAAGCAAAATGGTTTTGATTAAAATTAATAAAATGAAATTTTGGTGACGTTTTCCCCATGGATTTAATTACATCCCCTTTCTGCCCCATCCAAAATTTATAATTTCCATAGCAACTTTGGGAGGTGTTTTGATGGCCAAAACAGGATTATGTAATGACTGCACCCCTGCATTGCAGCAATCATAAAATGTATGAATGGAGAACAGATCACATTGTCTAAGTAGCCTGTTTTCTCCAACGGAGAGTTTTAAAATGAAAAATCAGCTCTCTTGTTCTGTCTTCCCCAGGTGGGAACCAGGTGCAGGGCTTGTAGTCATACAATTCTATGCCATTAAATTTATGTTTGTTTATTGCATTATTAGATTTTTTTTATCCTGCCTTTATTATATTACAAGTAAGGTAATGTACATAATACTGCTTCTTCCTTCTGTTCCCCCATCCAACAACAACCCTGTGGGGTGGACTGGGCTGAGAGAGAAAGTAATCCCCCCCCCCCTGTCTTTCATGCCTAAGGTGGGACTAGAACTCACCATCTCCTGGTGATTGGCCCAAAGTCACCCAGCTAGCTTTCATGCCTAAGGCGGGACTAGAACTCACAGTCTCCTGGTGATTGGCTCAAAGTCACCCAGCCAGCTTTCATGCCTAAGGCGGGACTAGAACTCACAGTCTCCTGGTGATTGGCTCAAAGTCACCCAGCCAGCTTTTATGCCTGGTTTCTAGCCTGATGCCTTAACCGCTGCACTGAACTGGCTCCAAATTCCATCTTTATCCCTGGAAAACTACCAAGGGTTCCCTAAAGAAGGAACCATAGGGTAGACCAACATGTCCTCAATTTCAAGATCAAGAGTAAATCAACCCTTGAGGGTAGGAACAGTTGAAATCAACCACCCATGTTGGTGGTCATCCCAGATGTATCAGCCGGGTTGGCAAACCTTTATGGAACGTCCAGCCTGTCTCCTATGGGAAGGAACTAAAAGTCCTTTACTAAAGTCGGCAAGGGTCAAGAGACAGAAGCTTTCATCCACAAGCCTCACGATCTGTGGAGATGCCATTTCCCATCTTTGCTGAATGCCAAGAGAAGGAAATCTTAGGAATTTGCAATTAAAGCTTCAAAGGGGAAAACCCACCCATTTCCTTTTCTAGAAATCTTTTGTTTCTCTTTCTTCTCCAATTATGGATGGACAACAGCCCTCCTGGAGCTGAACAATTTTTCAGGTAGTCCTAGAGTTATGTCCATAATGAAGCCTACTGATATGTTTTTATGAGCTTTTTTGGAGAGCTGAATGCAACACAATTTCATTTGAAGGTATGCTGATTAGTGTACATTTAAAGTGACAGTAAAGTTTCTATTCTATTCTGTTCTGTTCTGTTCTGTTCTGTTCTATTCCCTTATTCCTCTATTCTATTCTATTCTATTCTATTCTATTCTATTCTATTCTATTCTATTCTATTCTATTCTATTCTATTCTATTCTATTCTGTTCTATTCTATTCCCTTATTCCCCTATTCTATTCTATTCTATTCTATTCTATTCTATTCTATTCTATTCTATTCTATTCTATTCTATTCTATTCTATTCTATTCTGTTCTATTCTATTCCCTTATTCCCCTATTCTATTCTATTCTATTCTATTCTATTCTATTCTATTCTATTCTATTCTATTCTATTCTATTCTATTCTTATTTCTATTCTATTCCATTCCATATTCTATTCTATTCTATTCTATTCTATTCTATTCTATTCTATTCTATTCTATATTCTATTCTATTCTATTCTAATTTCTATTCTTATTCTATTGTATTCCATTCCATATTCTATTCTATTCTATTCTATTCTATTCTATTCTATTCTATTCTATTCTATTCTATTCTATTCTATTTCCATTCCATATTTCACTTCTCCTATCCTATCCTATCCTATCCTATCCTATCCTATATTCTGTATTTTCTTTTCTATTCTCTTTTTTGCAGTGCTCATTAAGTGGATCACTATGGCTGTTAAGTGAATCCACATTATTAAACAAATGCTGTGGTTGTTAGGCTAAGCAGTGATTCTCCATCATAGGATTTTAAGGAAAACTGGATGTAAACGTCGGTTCTTGGTAGAAACATCACAAAATACGGTCATGTGACTCTGGGGCAGGGTAAAGAGCCGTGAACTGCAGTCATGTGACAGGAGGGGCAACTGTTAGAATTTTGAATGGGTCATAAGTATTGACCCCTCCCCCTCACTAGGTCCATATGTCAATACTCTGAAAAGTCATTAAATGACCGAATTGTAAGTTGAGGACCACCCACTTCCTTTCATTTTCTGGAATGTTCCTGGCGGCCTTGCTCCTAAGGATATTTAATCTGGATGTTTTTACTTGTGTTTTTATTGTTTTTTTTAAAAACTTTTTTTTAGTATTTTTAATTGTAATACAGATTTTGGAGTTGAAAGGTGTGTGGAGTCATAGAAATTGAATGAATGAATCAATGCAGGGACTCCTTGACTTACGACAACAATTGACCCCAAAATTTCTGTTGCTAAACGAGACATTGGTTGTGAGTTTTGCCCCATTTTACAATCTCCACTGCCATTGTTATTAAGCAAATCACTTCAGTTGTTAAGTGAATCTGGTTTCCCCATTGACTTGCTTGTCGGAAGGTCGCAAAACAGGGGCGCAAAAAGGTCATAAAATGGGGCAAAACTGACTTAACAAATGTCTCGCTTAATAACATAAAACCTGGGCCCTATTGTGGACAAATGTCAAGGACTATCTGTAAAATAGAATACTTCAGGTGTTTGGGAATTAATTCAAGTTCTAAGAATAGTCCAAATATCACTAATATATGTATATATGGGGTTCAAAGCAAAGCTGCATTTTTTTTTCAAGTGTAATGCTGTAAGACTGAATAATTCTATTTTTTTTTCAGCTGTTTTGACAATTCTATTAAAGCTCCTAACAGTTTAATAACTATGGGGGAACAATTTGCTGGTTTATTCCCTACTCTCTCAATTTGGGAGGTTAAATCTTGATATTTCACAATTTTTTCCAAGTTCCTTTTCAGCTATTCTACTTTACTGTCAGTTGGTATTGCCTTTATCTGTAAGTAATCTGCCTTTCTTCAATTACCGGGATGTCCAGCATGTTGTGCACTGGAGGTTAGCCTGTCTGAATTCAGAGGTCCCACGATATTTTATATGGTTGTTTTAAATCGCTTTTCTCCTTTTTTGGAAAAGACGGCAGAATTCTATTTAAGAACTTTTAAGGTTGAGAAGATGGTGGAGTGGGGATGGTTGAGAAGGAAGAAAGGAAGGGGAAGGAGATGAGGAAGGATGGAGGAAAGGGGCAGTAAGGGAAGGAGAAGGGAAGAGGGAAGGGAAGGGAAGGGAAAGGGAAGGGACAGGAAAGGAAGGAGGAAGGGACAATAAGGGAAGGGAAGGAGGAAAGGAAGGGGAAGGGGAAGGGGAAAGAGGAAGGGGGGAAGGGAAGGGGAAGGGGGAAGGGAAGGAGGAAGGGAAGGGGAAGGGGGAAGGGGGAAGGGGGAAGGGGGAAGGGGGAAGGGGGAAGGGAAGGAGGAAGGGGAGGAGGAAGGGAAGGAGGAAGGGAAGGGGAAGGAGGAAGGGAAGGGGAAGGGGGAAGGGAAGGAGAAAGGGAAGGGGAAGGAGGAAGGGAAGGGGAAGGGGGAAGGGAAGGAGGAAGGGGAAGGGAAGGGGAAGGGGGAAGGGAAGGAGGAAGGGAAGGGGGAAGGGAGGGGGAAGAAGGAAAGGAAGGGGAAGGGAAGAGGAAGGGGGAAGGGAAGGAGGAAGGGAAGGAGGAAGGGAAGGGGGAAGGGAAGGGGAAGGAGGAAAGGAAGGGGAAGAGAAGAGGAAGGGGGAAGGGAAGGAGGAAGGGAAGGCAAGGGGAAGGGGAAGGGGAAGGGAAGGAGGAAGGGGAAGAGGAAGGGAAGGAGGAAGGGAAGGGGAAGGAGGAAGGGGAAGGGAAGGGGAAGGGGGAAGGGAAGGAGGAAGGGAAGGGGGAAGGGAAGGGGAAGGAGGAAAGGAAGGGGAAGAGAAGAGGAAGGGGGAAGGGAAGGAGGAAGGGAAGGAGGAAGGGAAGGCAAGGGGAAGGGGAAGGGAAGGGGAAGGGGAAGGGAAAGAGGAAGGGAAGGAGGAAGGGAAGGGGAAGGAGGAAGGGGAAGGGGAAGGGGAAAGAGGAAGGGGGAAGGGAAGGGGAAGGGGGAATGGAAGGAGGAAGGGAGGGGGAAGGGGGAAGGGGGAAGGGAAGGGGGAAGGGAAGGGGAAGGAGGAAGGGAAGGGGAAGGGGGAAGGGGGAAGGGGGAAGGGAAGGAGGAAGGGGAGGGGAAGGGGAAGGGAAGGAGGAAGGGAAGGAGGAAGGGAAGGAGGAAGGGAAGGGGAAGGAGGAAGGGAAGGGGAAGGGGGAAGGGAAGGAGGAAGGGAAGGGGAAGGAGGAAGGGAAGGGGAAGGGGGAAGGGAAGGAGGAAGGGAAGGGGAAGGAGGAAGGGAAGGGGAAGGGGGAAGGGAAGGAGGAAGGGAAGGAGAAAGGGAAGGGGAAGGAGGAAGGGAAGGGGAAGGGGGAAGGGAAGGAGGAAGGGGAAGGGAAGGGGAAGGGGGAAGGGAAGGAGGAAGGGAAGGGGGAAGGGAAGGGGAAGAAGGAAAGGAAGGGGAAGGGAAGAGGAAGGGGGAAGGGAAGGAGGAAGGGAAGGAGGAAGGGAAGGCAAGGGGAAGGGGAAGGGGAAGGGAAAGAGGAAGGGAAGGGGAAGGAGGAAGGGGAAGGGAAGGGGGGAAGGGGGAAGGGAAGGGGGAAGGGAAGGGGAAGGAGGAAAGGAAGGGGAAGAGAAGAGGAAGGGGGAAGGGAAGGAGGAAGGGAAGGAGGAAGGAAGGCAAGGGGAAGGGGAAGGGGAAGGGAAGGAGGAAGGGAAGGGGAAGGGGAAGAGGAAGGGAAGGAGGAAGGGAAGGGGAAGGAGGAAGGGGAAGGGAAGGGGAAGGGGGAAGGGAAGGAGGAAGGGAAGGGGGAAGGGAAGGGGAAGGAGGAAAGGAAGGGGGAGGGAAGAGGAAGGAGGAAGGGAAGGAGGAAAGGGAAGGGAAGGGGAAGGAGGAAGGGAAGGGGGAAGGGAAGGGGGAAGGGAAGGGGAAGGGAAGGGATGGAAAGGAAGAAGGGAAGGGACAAGAAGGGACAGGAAGGTAAGGAGTTAACAGAGGAAGGGGAGAGAAATTGTCCTACCCATTTTGTCCTAGTCACCAAAAATACAGCTGGAGCCAGAGGAAAGAATGGTAAAAACAATGTTACAGGAAGGAAGGAAAGAAGGAAGGAAGGAAGGAAGGAAGGAAGGGAAGGGAGGAAGGAGATAACAGCTTACATAATAGTTTCAATACATGGTGACCCTATTTCAGTGTAAGCTTCCTGCTTTCTTAGCTCTTCTTTTCTGTTTGCCAGTGGTTGTCAGAAGGCTTTACCTTTTTGTTGGATGAAATAAAGTGATTTTTTTTTTTAAGAGAGAAAAGAGATCCTTCCACATTTTTCCAATTCTGACACCAAGAAGGCATGAGAGAAAATGTCCCTCTCAACCCCACTGCACACATCCACAACTCCCAAAGGACACTTTTTCTGCTGCTTTTCCCAAATTCCCCTTTTCTTTCCACAAAACAATATTGTCGATGAGCAAAAACACAACAGCGGGAATTCTCCTGCTGCCAATTGAGCCGAACGAGTGTTGCAGCCATTAGAAGCAAATGAGCGAAACAGCCGGGACTGGTGTGCAGGGTGTTTGTGTGTGGAAATTAGGGCCACCAAGCTGGGGTGGGGGGGGGAGAGAATTTCACAGATGTGAATTTTGGAAAATGTTGCCTGCTCCATGGTGAGAGGGTCTAAGACAGCTGTGCCTTGCTCGGGAGTAAATGGGCATTTGGGATGTTCGTGTAATGCAATGGTTCTCAACCTTTTTAATGCCGCGACCCCCAACCGGTCGTAAGTCGAGGACTACTCAACCGGTCGTAAGTCGAGGACTACTCAACTGGTGCAGCACCGTTTGCAGAATGGGACTTTTGGCGGGCTCAGCAGGACAGAGACAGCCAGGACAATTCCTATTGGCTTTTGAAAGCCAATAGAATTAGACTCTATTCAAGAGAGTCCATTCTATTCTCTTTCAAAAGCCAATAGAATAAAAGGGAGTCGCACAGCTAAGGAAAAGGGGGGAAAAAATGGCGGACTGCATTGTTTGGCGACCCCCGTGAAATGGTCGTTCGACCCCAAATGGGGTCCCGACCCACAGGTTGAGAACCACTGGTGTAATGCCTCAATCCAGGGTTTGCCAGACGCAACAGCGAGATTTTATTTATTTCAACAAGAAGAGAAGATTTATAACTCAGGGTTTAACTGTGGGATGCTTGGTGGTCTCTGAGCATGGTGCTCTGCTTGCAGACGTTTCATGACCCAGCTAGGTAACAATGTCAGTGCTAGGAGGGAATGGGGACTGGGAGGAGGAGGAGGAGGAGGAGGAGGAAAAGGAGGAGAAGGCTGTGGGGTCCTTGGTGCTCTCTGAACTTGGTTGTTTCTTTGCAGACATTTCATGACCCAACTGGGGAACATCATCATTGCTAGAAGGGAGTGGGATTTGTGGAGAAGAGGAGGAGGAGGAGAAGGAGGAGGAGGAGGAGGAAGAAGAGGAGGAGGAAGAGGAGGAGGAGGAGGAAGAAGAGGAGGAAGAAGAGGAGGAGGAGGAAGAAGAGGAGGAAGAGGAGGAGGAGGAGGAAGAGGAGGAGAAGGAAGAGGAGGAGGAGGAAGAAGAGGAGGAGGAGGAAGAAGAGGAGGAGGAGGAGGAGGAGAAGAAGGAGGAAGAGGAGGAGGAGGAAGAAGAGGAGGAAGAGGAAGAAGAGGAGGAGGAAGAGGAGGAGGAGGAAGAGGAGGAGAAGGAAGAGGAGAAGAAGGAGGAAGAGGAGGAGGAGGAAGAAGAGGAGGAAGAGGAAGAAGAGGAGGAGGAAGAGGAGGAGAAGGAAGAGGAGAAGAAGGAGGAAGAGGAGGAGGAGGAAGAAGAGGAGGAAGAGGAAGAAGAGGAGGAGGAAGAGGAGGAGGAGGAAGAGGAGGAGAAGGAAGAGGAGAAGAAGGAGGAAGAGGAGGAGGAGGAAGAAGAGGAGGAAGAGGAAGAAGAGGAGGAGGAAGAGGAGGAGGAGGAAGAGGAGGAGAAGGAAGAGGAGAAGAAGGAGGAAGAGGAGGAGGAGGAAGAGGAGGAAGAGGAGGAGGAGGAGGAGGAAGAGGAGGAGGAGGAGGACTATGGGGGTCCTTGGTGCTCTCTGAGCTTGTTTTAATGCAGACGCTTCATGATCCAACTAGGGAACATCATCAGTGCTAGGAGCGAATGGGGTTTGCTGAGAGGAGGAGGAGGGGAAGAGGAGGAGGAGGAAGAGGAGGAGGAAGAGGAGGAAGAAGAGGAGGTCCTTGCTGATCTTTGAACTTGATTGTTTTATGACCGGACTAGGCAACAATATCCTCAGTTCCAGAAGGAAATGCTATTTGCGCTAATTTTATATACAGGTGAGGAACTCAAGTTATGGCTGAAAATTTCCTGTGCTAAGCTGTATTCCATGTGACTCGCTTAACAATTGCAGTGCTTCAGCAGGGGGTTGGACTAGATGCCCTCCAAGGCCCCTTCCAACTGTGTTGTTTTGCTTAACAATCCCGCTCAACTCTCTTAACAGCCACCAGGCTTTAGCAAAGGAAATTAATTGTGTTCTTAATAAGTCTGGAACTACCTTATAAAGAATTGTTAGCTTCAGTGCTGACTTAACCGCAGTTTATTTTGTTCGAAGTTACAACACCACTGAAAAAAGTGACAATCGCTTTTCACACTTACGACCGTTGCAGCATCCCCGTGGTCACATGATCCTAATTCAGTCGCTTGGCAACTGACTCGTACTTATGATGGTTGCAGTGTCCCGGGGGGTCGCACGATCCCCTTTTGCGACCAACTGACCAGCAAAATCAATGGGGAAGCCAGATTCACTTAACGACCGTGGTATTAACTTAACAACTTCAGGGGTTCACTTAACAACTGTGGTAGAGAGGTTGCAAAACGAGGCAAAAATTACTTTTGCCTAACAACATGAATGTTGTGCTCCATGGTGGTCTCCTCGTATTATTTTTCTTACGGATTTTGTGATCCGGCAGGATTTTACTGATTTTGCTGAATTTGAGATCTGGAAGGAGAGGAAACTGGTCATTTGTGACGGGTTCCAGCACGTACCTGGGGATGATCCATTGACGGTCATAGCAGCCGTCAGTTTCTGGATGGTGTCTAAACACGCTTCTTGTTCCTTCTTGATGAAACAGTTTGAATGCATGGATGCAGCCTGTGGGAAAGCACAGAAGAGGCCCACGGTGAGAACGCCAGGCTGCATGGCAATGGGAAGGAATGGAGGATCAATGGCTGATTAGCTATCTACACACCTGTCTGTTTCTGTTAATCCATCTACCCCCCTCCCTCCCTCCCTCCCTCCCTCCCTCCATCCATCCATCCATCTATCTATCTACTATCTATCTATCTATCCATCCATCTATCTACCTATCTACTATCTATCTATCTACCTACTATTATCTATCTATCTATCTATCTATCTATCTATCTATCTATCTATCTATCTATCTATCTATCTTTCATCTATCTATCTATCTATCTATCTACTATTATCTATCTATCTATCTATCTATCTATCTATCTATCTATCTATCTTTCATCTATCTACCTATTTCTCGATTTAACTTCTCTCTCTCTCTTTCTCTCTCTCTCTCTATTTCTCTATCTATCTCTCTATTTAACTTATTTCTCTATTTCTTGATCTATCTATCTATTTAATGATCTATCTATCTATTCATCCATCTATACCTACTTATCATCTATCTATTTATATATCATTTTCTTTCTCTCCATCTCTCTCTCTCTCTCTCACACTCTTTCTCTTTCTGTCTCCCCATTTCTCCATTTTATCTTATCTATCATCTCTATCTATCCATCTATCTCTACCTACCTATCATCTATTTATATATCATTTTCTTTCTCTCTTTCATCATCTACCATTTATCTATGTATCTGCAGTATACTTTATCCCTATCTATCTATCTATCTATCTATCTATCTATCTATCATCTATGTATCTATATATCATCTATATTTATCATCCATCCATCCATCTTTATCATCTGTCTCCCTCCCTTCCTCCCTTTTTCTCTCCTTCCATATTTCTCCCTACCTGCTTCTCTATTTCCTTGCTTGCTTGCTTCCTTCCTTCATCTATCTATCTATCTATCTGTCTGTCTGTCTATCTGTCTCTGTCTGTCCGTCCGTCCATCCGTCCGTTCATCCATATCTATCTATCTGTCTGTCTCTGTCTGTCCGTCCGTCCATCCGTCCATCCATATCTATCTATCTATCTATCTATCTATCTATCTATCTATCTATCTATCTATCTATCATCTTACATTATGTTATAAAGTGAGCATTTATAGTTACAATGGCGTTGAAAAGAATGGATCCTCACATAACCAAAAGGTGGGGAGCCAGTGGGCATGGGATGGGAAGGAGAGTGCTTCAGTATCCCTTCAAGTGTGAACAACCAGGGAGCAGTGGTGGGATTCAAATCGGTGAACAGCCGGTTCTCTGTGTGGATGCTGCTTCCGGAAGTCCATTCTGGGCCTGGGCAACAAAAAATTAACTACAGGTTCTGCCGAAATGGTGCGAACCGTCTGAGTCCCACCACTGCCATGGAGGCATTTGTCTATGGAGATTCTCCATCATCCAGGTCATAGTTATCCCAAAGATGCTTTTCCAGGAGGCCTCTGGACTTTCTTGTTTTTCTTTGAAGACATTTCACTTCTCATCCAAGCAGCTTCTTCAGCTTCACCATCCAGTCAGAGCTGAAGAAGCTTCTTGGAGGAGAAGCGAAACGTCTTCAAACAAAAACAAAATAGTCCAGTTGCCTCCTGGAAAAGCATCTTTGGGGCAACTATGGAGGGACTAAAGCACCATAACTCCAAAGCAGGAAGCTTTTTGGGGTGGGGGAGTCTGTCGCAACTTTGAATGGTCACCTAAGCGAACGGTCATAAGTCCAGGACTAGCTGTAGTAACCCTAATGAGCTGATTCCATAAAGAGTACGGCTGCTACATTCCCTTCTGCATGGCATCCCCGAATGAAATGCACGTCTGCAGGTAAACCGCTAAAGAAATGCGGACGTTGCAGGCAGCGTTTTAAATCTTCCTTGATTGCTCTCCCTGCCGAGTTGGCACACCACTGTTTCTATTTTCCAACACAACCCTTTTGTGGCATTCACAATGATTCTACAAGAGGTTCTGATTTGACTCGAGATGCCTTCAGCGAGTGTGTTGATTGCTTCCAGCACCGAATCAAGAATCCGTCACAATTTCCTCCCAAGACAACAGAGTACAAGATGATAGCTAGCGCAGGGCGAGGAGTGTCGAGAAGATGCAAATCAAAGCAATGTCTGGAATCAAATTCTTTGGGGAGCCTGGGAAATACAGCTAGTCCTCGGCTTATAACGCTTCATTTAGTGACCGTTCAAAGTAACAATGCCACTGAAAAAGGGGACTTAGGAACGTTTTTTCACACAGGCAACCCCGTTGCAGCATCTCCAGGGTTCACATGATCAAAATTCAGACAGTTGACAGCTGACTCATATTTATGACCGTCACAGTGTCCCTGGCTCACATGATCCCCTTTTACGACCTTCTGACAAAGCAAAGTCAATGCAGGAAGCCCAGATTCGCTTAATGATCGTATCACTAACTTAACAACTGCAGTGATTTGCTTAACGACCATAGGAAGAATGGTCGTAAAATGGAGCAAAACTCATTTAACAAATGTCTCGCTTAACAACATACATTTCAGATCAGTTGCAGTCGTAAGTTGAGGACTACCTATATGGAATTAGCAATTTTCTTGGTTTGGCAGTGACAGTTAAGAGTGTCTTAACTTGGTGACTTTAAGATAAGCGGACTTCAACTCCCAGAATTCCCCAGCCTGCAAGCTTAAGGACGGCATGATTCACTTAACAACTGAGGAGATTCTTGCATTTATGACAGCTGCAGCATCCCAAGTCACATGACCTCCCCATTTGTAACCTTCCCAGCCAGCATTTAACAAGCAAAGTCAATGGGTTTAAAATGGGTGGACTTCAACTCCCAGAATTCCCCAGTCACCATGGTACCCCTAATCCTCTAAACTACATAGTTTAGAGATCTTTAGGGGACAAAGTTTTCTTGTCTTGTGAATTAATTCAACTTCTTTAGTTGTGAGTTCTTTTTAATACAGAGATTCTCAACTTGAATGGCTTTAAGCTGGGTGCAACTCCCAGAATTCCTCTGCCAGCATGGCACCCTATACCAGGAGTAGGCATCCTGGGCTCTTTTATGACTCGTGGACTTCAGCTCCCAGAATTCCTGAGCCAGCCATGCTGAGGGGAAAGGGAGAGTTTCCAAGCTGAGCCATGCTGGCTCAGGAATTCTGGGAGTTGAAGTCCATGAGTCATAAAAGAGCCAAGGTGGCCTACCCCTGGTCTAGGCCTAGGCCGCTTTATGACTTATGTACTTCAACTCCCAGAATTCCTGAGCCAGCATGGCTCAGCTTGGAAACCTCTCCCTTTCCCCTCAGCATGGATGACTCAGGAATTCTGGGAGTTGAAGTCCACGAGTCATAAAAGAGCCAAGGTGGCCTACCCCTGGCCTATATGCTAGGAAGATCTTTAGCATGCAAATCTGGTAGATTAATTCAGCTTTAGGTGTTTCTCAACCTTGGCAACTTTAAGATGGGTGGACTTCACACTTATGACCGTTGTAGCATCCCCGTGGTCACGGGATCAAAATTCAGACGCACGGCAACTGATTTGCATTTATGAGGGGTTGCAGTGTCCTGGGATCACATGATCCTGTTTTGCGACCTTCTGGAAAGCAAAGTCAATGCCAGATTCACTTAGCAACCATGTTACTAACTTAAGAACTGCTGCGTTTCACTTCACAACTTTGAGACAAGAAAGGTCGCAAAATAGGGCAAAATTCACTTAACAAATATCTCACTTAGCAACCAATATTTTGGGTTCAATTGTGGTCGTACATCAGGGGTGTCAAACTGCCAGCCCGCTGGCCAGTTTCATCATACCAGAGCTGCGCCCACCCCATTGCCGGCAATGGTGAAAAAACTCCGATACATCGTGCGACGTCATTGACATCGCGAGTTTGACATGTCTGTCGTACATCAAGGACTACATGTACGCAGATGATATATGATAGATAGATAGATAGATAGATAGATAGATAGATAGATAGATAGATAGACACACGCAGATGATATATGATAGATAGATAGATTTAAGTAGATAAAAGATAGATAGATAGATAGATAGATAGATAGATAGATAGATAGATAGATAGATAGATAGATAGATAGATAGAGATAGATAGATATAGAGAAATAGAGAGATAGAGAAAAAATAGCTTGAGAGAGTGAAAGAGAGATAGCAGAGAAAGAGATAAAATGGATGGATAGATGAGAGAAAAAGAGAGAAAGAGAAAGACAGAGGGATGAGTAGATAATAAATAAGAGAGAGGATAAAGAGATAGATAAATAGACAGATCGATAGACAGATAGAGAAAGAGAGAGAGAAAGAGAGGTATTTTGCTGTCATTTTGTAGGTATGCCCTTGTATAGACAGAAAAATGACAATAAAAGGTATCTTAACCTTAATCTTTTAGCAATTTCCTCCCTATTATTTTCTCTCAAGAGATTAAAGGTGAGATTCTGTTTGAATTTTTTTTTTAAAAAATGGTGTTCTGTATTTTAACTTTTTTTGAATAAAATAAAAATAATTTTTTTTAAAAAAAAGGAAATCACAATTCTTTGCATTGCACTGATGAAATTCTTCCAGTTTTCTAAATAACATTTATCCAAGAAAAAACAACAACACCCGAAACTGTTCTTAATGGACCTAAATTGGCTTAATTTTATTTTCCCCTGTGATTGTAAATATGGATATTTCTTTTTCAGAGGATGTCTCTGGAAGCTTGCAATGAAATTCAAAAAGGAAAAGCAGTCTAGAAATTTATCCAAAATCACTGCCAAAATCCACCCAAGGAGAAAGCTTCAATTGATTGGGTAATTAAATTAAAACTCTCCTTCCCTTTGGCTTTAAAAAATCTTCAGTTTAGCCTCTGGCACAATGTCAGAGTTCCTCCTAATTCTCTCCTCAGAGGTCATTTAAGAGTAAGAATATTTCAAAACAAAATCAGTTACTGCACAGTGGATGGACTGGACAACTGGACAAAATTGGACTTGCTTTAAAGACAATGGTGTTTTTATTACAGATCTTCAAAACAAGAACAAGAGGGGAAAAAATGGATGCCAGAAAGATATGGCAAAGCTGAAATCCTACCATCCGTATACAGGTCATCCTCGATTTACAATAGTTCATTTAGTGACCGTTCAAAGTTACGACTAGGAAAAAATAATTAATGACCATTTTTCACACTTACAATGGTTGCAGCATCCCCATGGTCACGTGATCAAAATTCAGACAAAGGGGTACCTTAGAGGTCATTTAGTCCAACCCCCTGCTCAGCCAGGAAACCCTATACCATTTCAGACAAAGGGCTGTCCAGTCTCTTCTTTAAAAACTTCCAGTGTTGGAGGACAGAAGGAGGGAGGGCGGGAGGGAGGTAGGAAGGAAGGAAGGAAGGATAACAGAATAACAGATGGAAGGTACCTTGGGGGTCATCTAGTCCAACCCCCTGCTCAGGCAGGAAACCCTATACCAGGGGTAAGCAACCTTGGCTCTTTTATGACTTGTGACTTCAATTCCCAGAATTCCTGAGCCGGCATGGCTCAGCTTGGAAACTCTCCCTTTCCCCTCAGCATGGCTGGCTCAGGAATTCTGGGAGTTGAAGTCCACAAGTCATAAAAGAGCCAAGGTGGCCTACCTCTGGCCTAGGCCTAGGCCGCTTTATGACTTATGGACTTCAACTCCCAGAATTCCTGAGCCGGCATGGCTCAGCTTGGAAACCTCTCCCTTTCCCTTCAGCCAAGGTGGCCTACCCCTGCCCTATACCATTTCAGACAAGTGGTTGTCCAGTCTCTTCTTAAAAACATCCAGACACTTGCAACAACTGACTTGTATTTATGACGGCTGCAGTGTCCCAAGGTCATGTGATCCCCTTTTGAGACCTTCTGATAAGCAAAATCAACCAGGAAACCAGATTCATTTAACAACCAGGTTACTAAATTAACAAGGGCAGTGATTATCTAGCAACTAGGCCACAATGATCATAGAATAGGGTGATAGAGAATACAGGTGAAGGATCTCCAAAAAGTAACCAAGCTGTAAGAGGAAACAGCTAGCCTGATCGCAGAAGGACCTACAACTCCATGGACCCAGAGCACAGACCACAGGAGAAAGGGTTTTAGAGCGAGGAGTGGAAACATTTGAGCTGCAAAATAGCTGCAAGAGGAAGTTGCTAGCTTAGCCACAGCAGAGGGGCACACAAATTGTGGCAAGTGCCTGATATTCCGAAAAATAGATGGTTTTTCTAAGAAGTAAGAAGTAGTAGTAAGCAAAGCGCATGCTTAAAATATTAATTGGCACGTCTTGCATATATAATCCGCTAATTATAATGTGCGTGTGACAATTAACCAATGGAATAGCTTGCCTCCAGAAATCGTGGCGCTCCATCACTGGAGGTTTTTAAGAAGAGACTGGACAGTCACCTGTCTGAGATGGTACAGGTTCTCCTGCTTGAGCAGGGGGCTGGACTAGAAGACCTCCAAGGTCCCTTCCAGCTCTATTTTCTAGGTTTAGGGAGGGTCTCAGGAAACACATAGGAGGTAGATGGAGAGAGTGTAACCTCATAGTACTTCAGCCAATGGGGAACGAGGAGGGAGGAGTGCCAGTGTAGGGGATGGATAAAGATGTTGATTTGAGATGATGAACAAGCTATGTTAGCTTCTTCCCATTTATTGCAATAAACAAAATGGAAAGATCTTCACTGTGTCTTGGCTGGCTGTTGGTCAGGCAAATTTGCCACTGGTTGAGAAGGAAAGCAGTCGACAGAATAACACAGAGGCAAAAGTCCCTTAACAACTCTCTCACTTAGCAACAGAAAATTTGGGCTCAGTTGTGGTCGTATAGTGAGGACTACCTGTAATTATTGAAAGTCTCTTGTCTAAAATGAAGCCGATCATGTATTTCACCTTCTCAACAAAATCCGAACTGTCAATCAGTAATCCTTTCCCAAAGAAATGGGAATAAATCAAAACTGTCCTGAAAAGAGTCCCCGACTTACGACTGCAACTGGGCCCAACATTGATGTTGCTAAGTGAGAAATTTGTTAAAGTGAGTTTTGCCCCATTTTATGACCTTTCTTGCCGCAGTTGTTAAGTGAATCACTGCAGTTGTTAAGTGAGTAACATGGCCGCTAAGTGAATCTGGCTTCCCCAGTGACTTTGCTTTGCAAAAGGGGATCACACATCCCAGGACCCTTCAACCGTCATAAGTACATGCCAGTTGACAAGGATCGGAATTTTGATCATGTGACCATAGGGTCCCTTGCAATGGTTATAAGTGTGAAAACAGTCATAGATCACTTTTTCCAGTGCCTATGTCAATGCTGCTAACACCAGATGTTTTTGCTTTGACAACAGTTAAAGATGCAACTATTTTCTTCTTATGTTTTACTTTTAAAGTTAGATGATGCTGGGGTGGGGAGGAATATGCATGAGAATTTAGATAGACATAACAATACTGGACCTAGTGTGAGAACCAAGGTTAATGAAATAAGAGATGATAAGAATTGCCTGAGCTGGAGAACTGGAGGGAAAGCCTGCATTTCAAGCTAATTGGAGAATGTGATTTATGACAGTTAATTGGAGGAGGGAATTGTGCTTTGATACTATGTGCTCAGGAGAGGGGAATCCAGTTTTTGCCTTTGACTGTGTTAGTGCCGATGCTATGCTTCTCAAATAAAGATTCTTTAAGGTAAACAATGCCTCGAAGTTCTTAGAAGAGTTTCATCTGTTGGAACCATGGCAGCCTACCTGTACTGGAGGAGATGTATGGAAAAATGGATATACGCATGTGATCCTCCCACAAAAGAATGGAAATAAGCAAAATTGTCGGGGAAAGATTTAGTCTGCAGTCTCTGAGATTGGAGAAGACCAGCCCAATGAATTCCACTTAAAAAAAAAAAAAAAGACGGTGCTTTGGGACAAAATGTACTTTTAGACATGCAAGATTGATATGGGCCTTGCAATCGCTAATGCAAAATTTCGAACAATATGCAATCCGCTAAAGTCTGACCTCAACGGGTGGATCTTTTCTTTGAAAAGATCCACCCGTTTTTGAGCAATCTGCCACTTCTTGCGCAAGTTGCTTTGGACTTATGCAAGGCTCAAATTCTCAACAGCTTTCAGCAAAATTCTGCCTCTTTATTTAACCCTGGCAGTTGCTGTCATATTTCTAGATAATCTATGTTAGGTTGTGTTAAGCAGATTCTCCCTGTCAGCATGCTATAAAGTAGCACAAACAGCAGTTAGCACTGAACAATGGCTGGGGAATCCTTCAGAGTAACAGAATAACAGAGTTGGGAGGGGCCTTGGAGGTCATCTAGCCCAACCCCCTGCTCAAGCAGGAGACTTTATACTATTTCAGACAAATGTCCAATCTCTTCTTAAAAATGTCCAATGTTGGAGCACCCACAACTTCTGTTCCATTGATTCATTGTTCTCACCGTTAGGAAATTTCTCCTTAGTTTTATAAAGTAAAGCAATAATAACTCTTTGGAAGGATTTCTTGACTGTAAGTTGAATTAATAATTTTAGATGGATAGTTTTAGAGTGGGGACATTGGTGCTTATCTGAGCTTGATGGTTTTCTTGCAGATGTTTTATGACCATACTTGGTAATGAATGCAGTGTCCCCGGGGTTTTTTGTGACCTTTTGACAAGGGAAGTTAGATTCACTTAACAACCGTGTGACTAATTTAACAACTGCAGTGATTCACTTAACAACTGTGGCAAGGAAAGTCATAAACAAGGGCAAAACTCACTTTCACTTAGCAACAGAAATGTTGGGGCCAATGGTGGACATAATTCGAGGATCACCTGCATTCTGTATTCTAACAAGTTTCTCTAAAAGAAGGGAAATATTAAGAGTGTCTGATCCCTCATTAAACAAATCACAGTGAGCGAACTGGTGGAAAAATGTAGAACTAAGGAGAAATTTCCTGACAGGGAGAACAATTAACCAGTAGAACGACTTGCCACCAGAAGTGGTGGGTGCTCCATTACTGGAGGTTTTTAAGAAGAGATTGGACAGCCATTTGTCTGAAATAGTATAAAGTCTCCTGCCTGAGCAGGGGGTTGGACTAGATGACCTTCAAGGTTCCTTCCAACTTCATTATTATTATTATTATTATTATTATTATTATTATTACCATCATCATCATCATCATCATCCTCTACCTAAATTCCTGTGCATAAGCATGATTAACAATACATCGGACCTGACAATCCTCTATTTTATCTGACTTTAATTAACCCCTCGCTTTAGATTCAAATCCATTTGCAGCCGGCTTCTCTTTTTAATTAGCCTGAGTACCGGAAGGATGCAAAGACAGTTCAGGCCAGAGGGATGGAGAAGGATTTGGAAACGTGGGTGTTCAGAGAGCAAATTCCAAATATAGCTGGCAAACGGGAAATTGGCAACAGATGCTTCTCTGGCCTGTTAACTGGCCGAGTGTTAGGAAATGAGCAGATATAAGGGAGAAGAGTGGGATAGAAATCTTGCTCTCCCACTTTCTAAATAATCCTATTTGTGTTTTTGCTAGCTAAGGATTCAGTTAGCCAGCCTGCCGAATAGGTAGCAAAATTCCAGTAGATTCCTTAGGACAGCTCCATCACTGGAGGCTTTTAAGAAGAGATTGAACAGCCATTTGCCTGAAAAGATATAGGGTTTCCTACCTGAGCCAGGGGTTGGGCTAGAAGACCTCCAAAGTCCCTTCCAATTCTGCTGTTCTGCTATTCTGTTATTCTGCTGTACTGCTATTCTGTTATTGTGCTACTCTCTTATTCTGCTATTCTGTTATTCTGCTGTACTGCTGTTCTGCTATTCTGTTATTCTTCTATTTGTTATTCTGCTATTCTGTTATTCTGCTGTACTGCTATTCTGCTATTATGTTATTCTGCTATTATGCTATGCTGTTATTGTGCTATTTTGTTATTGTGCTATTTTGTTATTGTGCTATTCTGTTATTCTGCTATTCTGTTATTCTACTATTCTGTTATTCTGCTATTCTGTTATTCTTTTTCTGGGTGTTCCATCACTGGAGATTTTTAAGAAGAGACTGGACAGCCATTTATCCAGAATGGTATGGGGGCTTCTGCTAGAATAGAGGGTTGGACTAGATGACCTCCAAGATCTCTCCCATTATTCTGTTATTCCTCTCAGCCAAGAGCTGCATTTGAAATGGCATCGGGACCTTTTCCTCCATGGTGAAAGTTGGACTTTAAAAAATCAAAACAGGAAGAAAACTGACTTGTTTGAGCCGCAGAGCTGGAGAAAGCTCCTGCGTGTTCCTGGGACAGCAAAGGTAACTAACAAGCAAGTAGTGGAGAGCATAACACTAGACGTGTCCCTGGAAGCCAAAATTACAAAACTGCGACTCACTTACTTTGGCCGTGACATGCAGGAGAATTCATGAGAGAAAGCAATGATGTTGGGAAAAGTCGGTGGAAAAAGAAAACCAGGTTGCCAAAGAACACAATGGCTGGACATTGTCAAAGCTGACACCAGCCACAACATAGCAAAATAACAGAGTTGGAAGGGATCTTAGAGGTCTTCTAGTCCAACCCCCTGGAGCAGCATTCAGGAGCTGGACAACTGACTCATATTTATGATGGCTGCAGTGATCCCCTTCTGATGACCAAAGTCAATGGAGAAGCCAGATTCACTTAACAACTGTGTGACTAACTTAATAAGTACAGTGATTCACTTAACAACTGTGGCAGGAAAGGTCGTCAAATGGGGCAAAATTCACTTAACAATATCTGTTGCTTTTTGTCCTCAGGTGCTTTGGAGAACAGCTTGATTCCCTCTTCTTTGTGGCAACCCCTTAAATACTAAAAGACTGTCATCATGTCATCCCCTAGTCCAGGGATAGGCCACCTTGGCTCTTTTATGACTCATGGACTTCAACTCCCAGAATTCCTGAGCCAGCATGCTGAGGGGAAAGGGAGAGTTTCCAAGCTGAGCCATGCTGGCTCAGGAATTCTGGGAGTTGAAGTCCACAAGTCATAAAGCGGCCTAGGCCTAGGCCAGAGGTAGGCCACCTTGGCTCTTTTATGACTCGTGGACTTCAACTCCCAGAATTCCTGAGCCAGCCATGCTGAGGAGAAATGGAGAGAGTTTCCAAGCTGAGACATGCTGGCTCAGGAATTCTGGGAGTTGAAGTCCACGAGTCATAAAAGAGCCAAGGTGGCCTACTCCTATGCCTAATCCTTCTTTCCATTAAACTAGACATACCCAATTCCAGCAACTGTTCTTTATATGTTTAACCTCCAGTCCCGTAAGCATCTTTGTAGCTATAGTTGAAAGCTTACTGAGAAAGTGATTTACACACAGATGCTAAACTACTACCCTGTTTTATGCTAGGTAATCTCTCTGGTCTGCCCTGTTCCTTGTCACCCTTTTATTATCACCCAAAACTCTGCTGGCAGCTTCTTTGGCAATGTAGTTATCACCAACAAGAAAGAACTGTTTATTACCACGACTGTCAATTTTGACAAGCTACAAAGATTATAGCAAAGTAAAGTACCCTCAGATATGAGGTGAGGGGCTCATATGAGTAGGAAAGAGGGGCTGCCCCAAAGAAGAGGGAGTCAAGCTATTCCCCAAAGCACCTGAAGGCAGGACGAGAAGCAACAGATGGAAACTAATCAAGGAGGGAAGCAATCTGGAATTAAGGAGAAATTTCCTGACAGTGAGGACAATTAATCAGTGGGACGACTTGCCTCTAGAAATTGTGAATGCTCCAATACTGGAAGTTTTTAAGAAGAGATTGGACAGCCATTTCACCTGAATGATATAAGGACTCCTGCCTGAGCGGGGGGTTGGACTAGAAGATCTCTAAGGTCCCTTCCAATTCTGTACTCTATTAATCACATTTGAAACATAATGGATATGGAATAAAGTCTTTCATAGACTAGTGTCATTTGAATCATTGGTGGTGTAATATGCATCCTGACTAACTTTACATCTATAGGTAGGCCTCAACTTACGGTAGGCCCAAAATTTCTGTTGCTAAGTGAGACAGTGCTTAAGTTAGTTTTGCCCCATTTTACAACTTTTCTTTGTACAGCTGTTAAGTGAATCACTGCAGTTAGTAACACGGTTGTTAAGTGAATCTGGCTTCCCCCATTGACTTTGCTTGTCAGAAGGTCAAAAAGTGGATCATGTGACCTCGGGACATGGCAACCGTCATAAATATGAATCAGTTGCCGAGGGTCCGAATTTTGATCATGTGACCATGGGGTTGCTGTAACAGTTGTAAGTGTGAAAAAAAATCATAAGTCACATTTTTAGCACCGTTGTAGCTTTGAACAGTCACTAAATAAACATAATTCGGATGTTTGACAACTGACTCATATTTATGACGGTTGCAGTGTCTCGGGGTCATGTGATCCCTCTTGTGACCTTCTGAGAAGCAAAGTCAATGGGGAAGCCATTCACTTAGCAACCGTGTGACTCACTTAACGACCTCAGTGATTCATTTAACAACTGCCTGAGCAGGGGATTGGACTAGATGACCTTTCAACTTTATTATTATTATTATTGTTATTGTTGTTATTATTATCATTAAGTGTGGCAAGGAAAGTTGTAAAATGGGGCAAAACTCATTTAACAAATTTCTCACCTAGCAATATAAATTTTGGGCTCAGTTGTGGTTGTAAGATGAGGACTAACTGTAGTTTGCAAATGGCTGGCATCTTCATCCCTTCCTACAGTTCATTTATAAATGTGGTTCGTTGTGAGCTACGAAATTATGTACAGACAGCGTCTATCACATATGGTAAAGCACCTAGGTAATAATTAGTGCTGAAATGGGAAGGGGGTTCAGCAGGGATCCATAGAGATCAATTGGGATACCCAATTAAAAGGTACTATAATATCTCTAAAAGCCAGTTTGGTCTAGAATTGGAAAGGTGCTGATCTCAGAACCAGGAGATGGTAAGTTCTAGTCCTCCCTTAGGACATGAAAGCCGGCTGGCTGACCTTGGACCAATCAATAGGAAACTGTGAGTTCTAGTGCTGTCTTAGGCACGAAAGAAAGCTGGATAACCTTGGGCCAATCAACAGGAGACAGTGACTTCTAGTCCCACCTTAGGCGTGAAAGCAGGCTGTGTAACCTTGGGCCAATCACCAGGAGACAGTGAGTTCTAGTCCCGCCTTAGGCTTAGGCATTAAAAGTGTCTGGGTGACTTTGGGCCAATCACCAGGAGATGGTAAGTTCTAGTCTTGCCTTAGGCAGGAAAGCAGGCTGTGTAACCTTGGGCCAATCACCAGGAGACAGTGAGTTCTAGTCCCACCTTAGGCTTAGGCATTAAAGCTGTCTGGGTGACTTTGGGCCAATCGCCAGGAGATGGTAAGTTCTAGTCTTGCCTTAGGCAGGAAAGCAGGCTCAGTAACCTTGGGCCAAATACCAGGAGGCAGTGAGTTCTAGTCCCACCTTAGGTAGAATGCTGACTGGATGACTTTGAGCCAATCACCAGGAGACTAGTCCTGGTGAATTCTAGTCCTACCTTAGGCACGAAAGTTGGATGGGTAACTTTGGGCCAAACACCAGGAGACAGGGAGTTCTAGCCCTGCGTGAAAGCCGACTGAGTATCATTGGGCCAGTTCCTCTCTCTCTCGGCCCATCCCACCTCACAGGGTTGTTATTGTGAGGAAAACAAGGGGGAAAAGGAGTATTATTATGTTCACCACCTTGCCTTATTTATAATGAATAATAGAGATAGAATAAAGACTAAATAAGTAAGTACTTGAGCTATCAGGCTGATTCAGAAAGCCCCTTCTTAAATCCTCACTTCCTGTTCTGAATGGGGCTTCGTTGGAGGCAGATGGTTTGGAAAACTCAAGAGTGTGAGGGAATGGGGGCTTTCCTTTTTTGGGGGCATTTTTTTTAAAAAAAATACTTTAGATAGCTGGGAAGGCAACGCAGCCCAGCCACCAAATCTGTTTCAAATCACCGAATTCTGTTAAATGTCAGCAGCATTCGGGTTATTTTAAACGGAGGACAACAGAGCCCTTGGAAGACACCCAAAGTTTATTTTCTTTTACAGAAGCCCAGTGTTTTGTGGAGGAAGTGAAGATGGTGGAGATCTTCTCGGTGGGCCAGGAAAACACTGGTGAAATTAAGCAGGCAGAAAATTGCTCATTTGGATGGCAACAGAGGCTGTGAGTAACCGGCCTATTTTACAATCTTGCCCCCCCCCTTGTGTGTGCATATGTGTGTGTGAGTTTGTATGTCTGTCAATTTCTCTATTTCTCTCACTATTATCTTCATTCTATCTCTCCCCATCTCTCCTCATTTGTCTGTCTGTCTGTCCATCCTTCCATCCATTCCTCCATCCTCCAATCCACTTATCTATTATTCTCTCTCTGTTTCTGTCTTTCTCTCTGCCTGGGTTCTCTATTCATTCTACCTCTGTTCCAACTAACTATCTATCATCCATCCATCTTTTTTCTTTTCCTTCCTTCCTTCCTTTCCTTCCTTCCTTCCTTCTTTCCTTCCTTCCTTCCTTCCTCTTTTTCTCTCTTTCTTTTCCTTCCTTTCTCCCTCCCTCCCTCTTTTTCTCTTTCTTTTCCTTCCTTTCTTCCTCTTTTTCTCTCTTTCTTTTCCTTCCTTCCTTCATCCCTTCCTTGCTTGCTTCCTTCTTTCCTTCCCCCTCCTTCCTTTCCTTCCTTCTTACCCACCTTTCTATTTTTCTATCTTTCTATCTATAGCTAGCTATCCATCCATCTCTCTCTATACACACACACACACACACACACACACACACACACACATATATATATATAAATGATGTCGCAGTTGGCGACTGCTGCTTGTGGATGGCTCTAGATTGAGCTGATACAGGCAAAAGAAAAGAAAAGAAAGAAGATTTCTTTCTCCCATATTTGGGCTGACAGGGTGTTCATTCAAGGTAAAAATCTCCTCCCCCTGTCTCTCTCCTGATACAGCTAACAAAGTGAGGAGAGCCTGTGGCTTAGAGGTTATAACATCTGCCTAACATGCAGATAGCCCAGGTTCGAATCTCAAAAGAATAAGTTTGGCTGAAGAGAGTTAAAGCTTCCTGCTTCTAGGAGCAATGTGTGATTGTAGCTGCTAGATCGTTGCTCCTAGAAGCACGAAGCCGAAAACACCAGCCTGAAGATGACAAATGGGACTTCGTTGAAACGTCGCCAAGACACTTCCAATTTGACGCGGGAGAAAACCCGAATAACCAAAGACCTACATACAAATACCCGCGAAAACCTCAGAAAATATATATATACCCCTTTATCCTTATTTTCTTCCATAGTAAAATGAAAAGAAATAGTAAAATGAAAAGAAAAAGGAGATGAGGGTCAATACTATGGAAGGAAATAAGGATAAAGAGGTTGTGGAGGAGATGAATGTTAGTAATGGAATGGTGGGAGGAATGATCCGGAAGAACGGTAGAAGGAAGCGCAAGGAGACTAATAAAGAAACATCTGGAACACTAATTAACCAGCCGGGACCGGTGACGCGGTCCGTGAGCCGGGTGCAAATGTCAGCCAAACCCATTTAAGTCATCATTGTTTACTGGCTCCTTAGCCCTGATGATGTTTGGAGTTTCCAAACGAAAGCTTGGCAGCTTTTAGTAAAGTATATTTTTATATTTATATTCTCCTGGTGTTCGTATTTTATTCGTACTATATATATATATATATATATATATATATATATATATATATATATATATATATATATATATATATATATATATATATATACACATACATACACACACACACACACACACACACACACACACACACACATACATACACACACACACACACACACACATACATATACAAATATATAGGTGGCAGCGTGCTCCAGGGGTGAAAAAGAGTGAGGCTCCTTTAAGGAAAAGGTGGAAGAGAGACAGGATCAGAAAAAGCAAAGGTTGTGGTGCAGGAACACAAGCTAAATTGAAAGCTGATCCACACAGAGTGCCTTTTTCATCTGTCCTGTTTGCCAACGTTCACTCCCTAGAGATTAAAATGGACGACCTGAAGCTTGAGCTGGCCACGAACAGGGAGGCAAGAGAACTGTTGTGCTACAATCCCGACAGAGACATGGTTAAAGTCATTTGTTCCAGATAATGCCCTCAGTAGGATGGGCTTTTCAACATTTCGGCTGGACAGGAGCAGCAATTTGAGTGGAAAATCCTGTGGTAGGGGTGCAGGTATTTATATTAAGGAGAGGTGGGTGGCGTAGCAATGCTAAGGTAAGTCTCCAGTCAGTGCTCTCCTGATGCCGAATGCTTGGCTGTGAAATGCAGACCCTTTTATTTGCCAAGAGAATTCACTGTCATCCTAATCATAGCTGCGTATATCCCCTCCAGGGCCAGCGAGAACGAAGCCCCTTTATCGCACCATCAGGAACTTGCAAACTATCCACCCAGAGGGGGTTTTCATTGTGGCAGGGGATTTCAATCAGGCTGACTTCAATCAGACTGACTCCCTAATTTCCATCAGTACATGGATTTGGCTACTAGAGGTGTGAATTCTCTGGATTCAGTTTACTCTGAGAAAGCATTTAAAGCTGCCCCTCACCCACATTTTGGCTCCTCAAAGCATCTCTCTGTGAAGCTTATGCCAGCATATAAGCCTTCGTTAGTTAGCCTTCGTTAGAGAGGGACCAATTAGAAAACAAGTGTGGCCTGCAGGAGTTATAGAAGCTCCACAAGGCTGTTTTGGGCACACAAACTGGAACATATTTGAAGAGGCTGCAACAAATGGACAACATACTGATGTGAACGAGGACGCTTCTACTGTGTCTGCTTAAATCCAAAAATGTGTGGAGGATGTCAGTGTTCTTAAGTCTATTATCACGAGAGCAAATGAGAAACCTTGGATGTCCCAGGCCATGTTGAAGGTGAGAAACATCCACTTTCAAATCAGGTGATGTGGCAGCACTTAGAATAGCAAGAGCTGATCTGAGGCGTTCTATAAAATCAGGAAAGTGGGCTTATAATCAGAAAGTGCAGAAAGTGGAAAAGTATTCAGGTAATTACTGATTATAAGGCTGACTATTCTATTCTGTTCTGTTCTGTTCTGTTCTATTCTATTCTATTCTATTCTATTCTATTCTATTCTATTCTATTCTATTCTATTCTATTCTATTTTCTATTCTGTTCTGTTCTATTCCATATTTTCTATTCTATTCTGTTCTGTTCTGTTCTGTTCTATTCTATTCTGTTCTATTCCTTATTCTATTCTATTCTGTTCTATTCCTTATTCTATTCTATTCTGTTCTATTCCTTATTCTATTCTATTCTATTCTATTCTATATTTTCTATTCTGTTCTATTCCATATTTTCTATTCCATTCCATTCCGTTCCGTTCCGTTCCGTTCTGTTCTATTCTATTCTATTCTATATTTTCTATTCTGTTCTGTTCTATTCCATATTTTCTATTCTATTCTGTTCTGTTCTGTTCTGTTCTATTCTATTCCTTATTCTATTCTATTCTATTCTATATTTTCTATTCTGTTCTATTCCATATTTTCTATTCCATTCCGTTCCGTTCCGTTCCGTTCTGTTCTGTTCTGTTCTATTCTATTCTATATTTTCTATTCTGTTCTGTTCTATTCCATATTTTCTATTCTATTCTATTCTATTCTATTCTATTCTATTCCATTCTATTCTATTTTATTCTATATTTTCTATTCTGTTTTGTTCTATTCCATATTTTCTATTCTGTTCTATTCTATTCTATTCTATTCTATTCTATTCTATTCTATTCTATTCTATTCTATTCTATTCTATTCTATTCTATTCTATTCTATTCTATTCCATTCCATTCCATTCCATTCCATTCCATTCCATTCTAAATTATCTCCCCATCCATCCTCATCTATCTGCCTGTCCATCCATCCGTCCATCTGTCCATCTATCCCTCCAGTAGCACTACTAAACATGATCTTATAGACTTAGGAAGGCAATCTTGGAAGGAGAGGACAAATATATTCTTCTGTAGGTTTCTATCATCTGGGTACTGGCTGGTTTTTCCATTGGCTAAGGATCTTTTTCGACACTGCAAGTCAACGCTCTTTTACTCAAACGGTCAGCTCGCTTTGACCTGTGGACATGGTGGGGGGACTTCCAGTTGCCCTCCAAAACATTGCCACTTAGAACATAGAATCATAGGGCTGGAAAGGACCTTGGAGGTCTTCTAGTCCAACCCCCTGCTTAAGAAGCAAACTTTATACCATTTCAGAAAAATGTTGTCCAATTTCTTCTTGAAAACCTCCAGTGTTGGAGCATTCACCACTTCTGGAGGCAAGTTGTTCCACCGGTTAATTGTTCTCACTGTCAGGAAGTTTCTCCTTAGTTCTAGGTTGCTTCTCTCCTTGATTAGTTTCCACCCGTTGCTTCTTGTCCTGCCTTCAGGCACCTTGGAAAATAGCTTGACTCCCTCTTCTTTGGGGCAGCCCCTGAGATACTGGAAGACTGCTATCATGTCCCCCCTCATCCTTCTGTTCATTAAACTAGACATACCCAGCTCTCTCAACATTTGTTGTGTGCTTTAACCCCCTTATCATCTGTCTGCTTACAAATCGTGTGGTTATAAAAAGTGTGCTGTAATCTATTTGTACAGAACGCCACTTTTACAAATATTTAATAGAACGAATGTAACGTTGTTAAAGTGGCTTACCACGGGAAGAAGCAGCACCACGATGGCCCATCTCTTCCAATTGGAAGTCATCTTGCCGATCAATCAACTCAAAGACTCAGCGGGTTTAAAAGTGGAACGCACAACGCTTGAAAACTTTTGTCTCAGGATCTTGAAATCTTTGGAAATAAACAAAAGCAGAAAGCATGTAAAAAGCAAGATCTGGAAGCATGAAATCCAAAAAGGAAAATCAAAGGGATGATGATCTAAAATTCCGCTTGTGTAAGAAGAGTCATTTTGCCTACAAAAAAGAATCCCACAACTCAACACACAACTTTAGGAAACTAAGGACACTTCCCTACTGACAGTGTTTTCACATACTGACAAACACATACATAGGACTAGACCCACAATTGGCCACCATACAGGTAGTCCTTGACTTACAGCCAGAATTGTGCCAAAAATTTCCATTGCTAAGCGAGACATTTGTTAAGCACTCAGGGCCCCAGTCACACAGAGTATCATGGGCCCCCACTCGTGTGAGAGTTGTGGGTGCTTGGGACCCCACTCGTGTGAGCGTTGTGGGTGCTTGGGACCCCACTCGTGTGAGCATCGCAGGCACTTTGGACCCCATTCGTGTGAGTGTTGGCACTTGGGACCCCACTCGTGTGAGTGTTGTGGGTGCTTGGGACCCCACTCGTGTGAGTGTTGTGGGTGCTTGGGACCCCACTCGTGTGAGTGTTGTGGGTGCTTGGAACCCCACTTGTGTGAGCGTCGTGGGCACTTGGGGCCTCACTCATGTGAATGTCATGGTTGCTCTTGGCCCCACATGTGAGCAACGGATGTTCATTTGTGTGCACACATGCTTGCACATGCCTGCCCCTCCCACAAAACCATCCCCTCTTTTCCCCCTCTCCCCCTCTGGGATGCCAACCCAGAAGGGTTGGGGAACACTGAGATAAGAGATGGCAGAGCCTTCAGCTGCATAAGGAGTGGAGGCAGATCCTCTCTAGTTTCTCAGGCTGTATAAGAGACAGCAGGAGACTTGCACTTTCAGACGTGTAAGATTCTGTCAATGTAGCTTTACAATAACACCAGAACTAACTGGATTAGCCCACAAGGTCAACCTCAGTCTTGCAAGCAAGAAAGTACAAAGTGCCCCTCATCTCCTTTACAGCCCAAGAAACCAGGGATAGTCCAATTGTAGTTAGAAGAAGAATGGAAGGATGCTACCCTGAGAAGGAGAGCAAGAGAAAGAGGAGGGGGAGGAGGAGGATGACAACTTTGGGGTCCTTGGTGCTCTCTGAGTTTGGTTGTTTTCTTGCAAACATTTCATTACCAAATTAGGTAATATTATCAATGCTAGAAGGAAGAGGATTCATGGAGAAGAGGTGGAGATAGAAGGAGGAAGGAGAAGGAGAAGGAGGAGAAGGAGAAGGAGAAGAAGAAGAAGAAGAAGAAGAAGAAGAAGAAGAAGAAGAAGAAGAAGAAGAAGAAGAAGAAGAAGAAGAAGAAGAAGAAGAGGAGGAGGAGGAGGAGGAGGAGGAGGAGGGAGGAGGAGGAGGAGGAGGAAGAGGAGGACAACTTTGGGGTCCTTGGTGCTCTTAAGTTTGGTTGTTTTCTTGCAAACATTTCATTACCAAATTAGGTAATATTATCAATGCTAGAAGGAAGGGGGTTCATGGAGAAGAGGTAGAGATAGAAGGTGGAAGGAGGAAGGAGGAGGAGGAGGAGGAAGAGGAGGAGAAGAAGAAGAAGAAGAAGAAGAAGAAGAGGAGGAGGAGGAGGAGGAGGAGGGAGGGAGGGGGAGGAGGAGGAGAGGGGAGGAGGAGAAGGAGGGGGAGAAGAAGAACAACAAAAACAAAAAAAGCAAGTAAGATAGATTTAGAGGCCACTCAACTCCAGAACTTTGAGCAGCTTATACTTCCATTATGTTTACACCCTTTCTCTACAACTGAGTGAAAATGTTCTCTTCCCACCTTTAAGAAACCATGAAACTAGTCCTTTGTGGCCTTTGCTGACCCACTGACCCTCTCTTTCTGGCCTCTCTTCCCTGTTGCTCCAGTGCCCTGCCTTCCTTCCAAAAAAATGAACAATAAACAGATTCCTTCAGAAAGCCTTCAAGACTCTTCAATTCTAGGAAAAATGCTGCCACGAGCTGCCGCAGCCACGGAAACATCTGTGCTACTGGGATGTCAAAGTGAGAAAAGGCCTTAAAAGAAAGGGAAACCACAGGTTACGGTCAGATGTTGCTCAGTATCAAGAAAATATTGGAAAACCGAAGTTATTTCACAAAGAGTACAATTATTGTCTGAAATATGACTATTCTGTGCATCCTATTCTCACCCCCATGTTTCCCAAGACCTGGAGAGACCTGGCCTTGCCTTTTTAACAAGCCTCATATAGAGGAAGCCAACAATAATAGGCCCATGTTATACTAGAGTTTCCACAGATGTGTGAAACATCCTGGTTGAGTTCAGCCCCAGCTGTATAGTTGAACCAAGGAAAGACTTAGGGGACACACAAGCCACAGGGAAGAGGGTCTGTTGGCTCTCCATAGCATTTGAGGATAAGGCAGGAAGCAATCAATGGGGGGAAGCTCCATCTCTCTCTTAAGCAGGCCACCACAACAACTATGAGGTGGTCTGGCTTAAGAGAGTAAGAGAGGAGACAGAGAGAGGGAGGGAGAGGGAGGAGGGGAGAGGAAGAGAGAGGGAGTGGTAAAGGGAGAGATGGAGAGACAGTGAAGGAGGAAGACTGAGGGACATATATCTATCTCTATATCTCCATCTTATCTCTCTCTCTTTCTCTCTCTCTCTCTCTATTTATCTTTCTATTTATCTCCTATCTATCTATCTATCTATCTATCTATCTATCTATCTATCTATCTATCTATCTATCCATCCATCCATCCACCAACCCACCCACCCACCTACCCACCCTATCTATCTATCTATCTATCTATCTATCTATCTATCTATCTATCTATCTATCTATCTATCTATCTATCATCTGTCTGTCTATCTATCTCTATCATCTATCTCTCTATCTGTCTATCTACCTTCCTATCATCTATCTATCTATCTATCTATCTATCTATCTATCTATCTATCTATCTATCTATCTATCTATCCACCCATCCACCCCTATCTATCTATCTATCTATCTATCTATCTATCTATCTATCTATCTATCTATCTATCTATCTATCTATCTATCTATCTCTCTCTGTCTATCTACCTTCCTATCATCTATCTATCTACCTACCTACCTACCTATCATCCATCTGTCTATCTATCTGTCTGTCTGTCTGTCTATCTATCTATCTATCTATCTATCTATCTATCTATCTATCTATCTATCTATCATCTGTCTGTCTGTCTATCTATCTCTATCATCTATCTCTCTATCTGTCTATCTACCTTCCTATCATCTATCTATCTACCTATCTACCTACCTATCATCTATCTATCTATCTATCTATCTATCTATATCTATCTATCTATCTATCTATCTATCTATCTATCTATCTATCCATCCACCCACCCACCCACCCACCCACCCACCCCTATCTATCTATCTATCTATCTATCTATCTATCTATCTATCTATCATCTGTCTGTCTATCTATCTATCTATCTATCTATCTATCTATCTATCTATCTGTCAGAATCCAATTATATTTCATCTTTAATTATCAAACATAGAAACTCCCAATTCTGCCTTTTCTGGATTCTGCCATAAGAGGGAGAAAAGGGGGAGAGCAAAGGGGCTTTATGGCCCTCACTTCCTTCAGTACACTTCAAAGGACTGAATGTGTGTTTATTGTGGCCTCTAAGCGTTAGCATATCAAAAAAGAGTAATTGCCTTTCATGTAGTTATCTGAAGTCTCCATCCAGACGGAAGAAGAAAGGGGCTGGAATTGTGATACTTGAAACTATCGCTGAAGGGGGGTTGATTGGGTGGGACTACTGGGGAACCCCTTAAAACCTTGAATGGGAGAGCTTGAACCCCAAGTCCTGTCTAGCATGCCTGCAACCATTTTCTCTTAATAAAGGATTCCTGTTGGAAGAATTATTCCAAGAGTTCTGTCTTCTTAAGATGCAAAGTGGGGTGGGTCCTTACATTAGACAGGACTTGCAAAATTAATCCACCTGGAAGGTAGACCCTTGCCGGGGGATTTTGCAAAAATTTACCATGTCAGACAACGAAGCAAGAGAGGGAGAAAACTCCCTGGAAAGAGAGCCGCTGACCCAGTTGGAACCTTGCCAGATGTTGGGATCCGAGAGGCCAGATTTCTCAGAAGAAGAAGTGGTGGAGACACAGGACCACAAGCCTCGCTGGTCGATGGGCGTTGGAAAGAAAAGCGAGTGGGGAAAGGAATCAAGAAAAGTGACCCTGAGACGGGGGACCAAGCAACCAGAATGGAAGCAGGAGATGGAGAAATCCCTGCACGCAAGTGAAGAGGGAGGAAGCTGTATGCCGTACTCAGACTGGATCCTAGAGAAAGCTATTGACCTGATGAAGAGAACTCTCAGCTCCCTAGGAGAGGAGATTCCTGAGCCCTACGGCCGCCCCAGTTCCTGGAGCCACAAAGGGAGAGACACCGAGGGAGACGTGGAACCTGCAACCCCAGGGACATTTACTGATCCAGGAGCTCCCACCCCCTACCGGACCACAGATGGAAATCTGGACGGAAAACACTACCACCCACAATGGAGGCACCGATCCATTCCAAGACGTCCACCATTGGAGGTGAAATTCAAAGGGGAGCCAACACGCTTGGGGTTTTTCCTAACCCAAGTCCTCAGCTACATGGAGGAATATGGGCAGGACATCCCCAGCGACAAAGCCCGCATCCGGATCGTGCAATCTGCCCTGGATGGACCAGCTGCAGATTGGGTGGTGAACCTGCATGACTCCAATGCCCCAGAACTCAGTAACTTCAACCGTTTCATGTCCTCTTTGAGAAGACGATTTGAAGACCCCCTGGCTGATCGCAAAGCCCGTGAAAGGATAACAACGATGAAGCAAGGCAAACGCCCAGTGGCTGAGTATACACAAGAATTCCGGGCCATTGCCAGCAAACTGAATTGGCCAGAAGACATCCTCCTTGGCCATTTCAAAGATGGACTAAACTATGATCTATATGATGCTTGCCTGCCCCGAGGGGACCCACATCAACTTGAGGAATGGTACGTCTTGGCAGAGGAAGCAGAGATCGACATATTGAAGAGGCACCGCCGAGGAAAACAATGGAGCCGCCCCCCGCCTGAGCTGACACACCGACCGGTGAAATCATCGGATACAGCCAAGAAGCAAATGGGGTGTTTCAAATGCGGAAGAGAAGGGCATCGAGCTGTAGAATGCCGCTCAAAGGCCCCCCAGCACAACCCAGACAGATCCCCAATCAACAAACCCGGAAAGTATTCAGCTAAGCCAAAAGAAACGGCCATGAGAATGATGGAAATTGCAGAAACCCCCACCTCTGCTCACCAAGGGGAAAGAACTCCAGCCTACACCACAGGGCCGGTGGATGCCTCAGACGACAGCTCGGAGGGCGAACCTCTGGTAAGTGGATGCATCACACCCATCTTCAAAACAGTGACTATATTAATCCCCCCCATGCCCGAAGCTGTGAAGGTGAAAGCTTTAATAGACTCTGGCTGCACCCGCTGCCTTATTAGCCCAACACTAGTGGGGAATCTGGGCATCCCATCCAGGAGACTGGAACAACCAATCTCATTTGGCCAGCTAGATGGATCCATAGCAGGGGGGGTGCCAGCTACCCTAGCCACTCTGCCAATACACCTCTCCCTGGGAAACCATGAAGAGGACTTAACGTTTGTGGTGACCCCAGGTATGGAATGCCCAATGATTCTAGGGATGGAATGGTTGAAAAAATGGAACCCCTGGGTGAATTGGAGGACGACAGAAATCAAATTCCCGAAGGGGGACCCTATGGACTTAAAACCCCAAGGGAGACTACCAGAATCAAGAATAGAAAAAGCATCCATAGGAGAGGAAAAAAGATTAACAGAAATACCAGAGGAATATAGGGACCTTGCTGAAGTTTTTAGTGAGGAAAGGGCGAATGAGCTTCCCCCCCACCGACCCACAGACTGTACCATTGAATTCAAACCTGGGGCAAAACTCCCGAAGCCCAGATTATACTCCATGAGCCCAAAGGAGAAGGAGGAAATGGAAAGATTTATAAAAAAAAACCTGGAGAGAGGTTTCATTGAGCCAGCCAAGCCTAAAGTGGCTGCCCCGGTCCTTTTTAGAGAGAAGAAGGATGGTTCTTTACGTTTATGCGTGGATTATAGGGCCCTGAATACAATCAGTGAAAGCAACCTATACCCGCTGCCCCTCATGAAAGACATGCTGTCACACCTATCGAAAGGGAAAATTTTTTCTAAACTAGACCTAAGGGAAGCTTACTATCGCGTGAGAATCAAGGAAGGGGACGAATGGAAGACTGCATTTAACTGCCCCATGGGGTGCTATCAATTCAAAGTCTTGCCATTTGGATTACAAGGGGGCCCTGCAGTCTTTATGCAATTAATCAATGACGTTCTAAGGGAGCACCTGTTTAAGGGGGTCCTTGTTTACTTGGACGACATTCTTATCTTTACTGAAACAAAAGAAGAACACGTCAAACTTGTCAGAGCGGTTTTAAAGAAGCTGCGAGCCGCTCACCTATATGCCAAACTCTCAAAATGCGAATTCCACCAGGAAAAGATAGACTACCTAGGCTATCGCATATCCCCACAGGGTATTGAAATGGACCCGGAGAAGGTCGAAGCAGTACTAAATTGGGCACCACCCCGCACAAGAAAGCAACTACAAAGTTTCCTGGGCTTTGCAAATTTTTACCGCCAATTCATCCCCTCATTTGCACAGATAGCCTTGCCCCTCACTAACTTACTAAAAACGAAGGGAACATCCTCAGTAAAACCTAGCCAGCCACTAACATGGACCATGGAGTGCCAAGCAGCGTTTGAGAGACTAAAGAGACTTTTTTCTGCTGAACCAGTACTAAGGCACCCAGACATGGACAAGCCCTTCATAATACAGGCAGATGCAAGTGATGTGGCAGTGGGGGCTGTGCTATTACAAGAAAATGATGATGCAGTATTGCAACCCTGTGCATATACATCTAAGAAACTCACGGAAACAGAACAGCGCTGGCCCGTATGGGAGAAGGAGGCTTATGGGATACGTTGGGCATTACTCACGTGGCGACAGTTCCTGGAAGGCAACAAAATCCCCTTCCAGGTATGGACTGATCACAAAAATTTAGAAGCCCTGAAAACTTCCAGGAAACTCAATCCCAAACAAGCCCGCTGGTCCCAGCATTTTCACCAATTCCAATTTAAGCTCAAACATTTACCAGGAAGAAAGAACTTCCTGGCAGATGCACTATCTCGCATGCCCCAATATAACAGCGCACGAACCACAGACTCTAGACCAATAATGGCAGAGTCACAACTGGCAGCGCCAGTAACCACAAGAACCCAAGCCAAAATAAAACCACAACTGGACAGCCAAACTGGGATTGAATTCAGAAAAAGTTTGGAAACAGATGATTGGTTCCAGAAAAACAAACATGTGTGCACAATGAGAGACGGATTGCCTTGGGTAGGGGAAAAGTTATATATACCAACAACTCAAAGACTAACTTTCATGCAACTTTGCCATGACACAAAATCAGCAGGGCATTTTGGATTTGTAAAAACTTTACACTTAATTAAACGGCAATTTTGGTGGCCATCAATAAAAAAGGACATAGAAAGTTATGTTGCCAGCTGCCCAACCTGTGCATCAGCAAAGAGGTTGCAAGGGAAATCGCCAGGGCTGTTACAACCAGTGGCAAGTCCCTCAGCCCCCTGGAGGGAAATAGCCATGGATTTTATAGTGGAATTGCCTGAAAGCAATGGGAATACTGTTATCTGGACAGTCACGGACCTATTTTCCAAACAGGTGCACTTTATCCCTTGCCAAAAAATTCCCACTGCAAAGGCCTTAGCAAAACTTTTCATCCAGCACATTTACAGATTGCACGGGGCACCCCAACGCATCATCTCTGATAGGGGAGTGCAATTTACGTCTGCATTTTGGAAGGAATTTTTATCCCTCTTAGGGACCACTCAGGGATTGACATCTAGCCACCACCCTCAAGGAGATGGACAAGCGGAACGGTGCCAGTCGGTACTTGAGCAATATTTGAGATGTTTTTTAAATTTCCAACAGAGTGATTGGACGGACTTACTTCCTTTTGCAGAAGTTGCCTACAATAATGCAGTCCACTCCAGCACAGGCTACACTCCTTTTCAAATAGCCAACGGCCAAAGTTTCAACCCTATGCCAGAGTTAACCCCAAAAGAACCAACGATCCCTTCACTGAAAGAATGGATGGAAAACCTACAAAACACCTGGCCAATAGTCAGAAAATCACTAGATGAAGCTAGGCGGGCATACAAAGCACAAGCCGATAAAAAAAGGGTTGAGCCTACACCATTCATTATAGGAGAAATGGTGTACTTATCTACAAAATACCTAAAGTCCCTACAGCCCTGTAAAAAACTTGGACCAAAATATATAGGACCTTTTCCAATTAAAAGGATCATAAATCCAGTAACAGTAGAATTAGAATTACCCAAAAACCTCAGGCAAATACACCCAATTTTTCATTGCAGCTTGCTGAAAAGAGAGCATCAGTCACCTCTACGGCCAAAAATCCCCCCCCCACCACCTCCAATCATGGTGGAGGGGGAACAACACTTCGAAATAAAAGAGATCCTTGACTCTAGGAGATATCATGGAACAACTCAGTACCTAGTTGCCTGGAAACACCTCCCTGCCTCACAAAATGAGTGGGTCCATAAACGTCACGTCAGAGCCCCGAAGCTATTGAAGAAGTTTCACACAGAGTATCCTAACAAGCCTAACTAAATTTTTTACTTGTGTTTTCTTTCAGGTGGATCTCTCTTATTGTTAAGAGGGGCCGGATGTCAGAATCCAATTATATTTCATCTTTAATTATCAAACATAGAAACTCCCAATTCTGCCTTTTCTGGATTCTGCCATAAGAGGGAGAAAAGGGGGAGAGCAAAGGGGCTTTATGGCCCTCACTTCCTTCAGTACACTTCAAAGGACTGAATGTGTGTTTATTGTGGCCTCTAAGCGTTAGCATATCAAAAAAGAGTAATTGCCTTTCATGTAGTTATCTGAAGTCTCCATCCAGACGGAAGAAGAAAGGGGGTGGAATTGTGATACTTGAAACTATCACTGAAGGGGGGTTGATTGGGTGGGACTACTGGGGAACCCCTTAAAACCTTGAATGGGAGAGCTTGAACCCCAAGTCCTGTCTAGCATGCCTGCAACCATTTTCTCTTAATAAAGGATTCCTGTTGGAAGAATTATTCCAAGAGTTCTGTCTTCTTAAGATGCAAAGTGGGGTGGGTCCTTACACTATCTATCTATCTATCTGTCTCTATCATGTATCTCTCTATCTGTCTATCTACCTTCCTATCATCTATCTATCTACCTACCTACCTACCTATCATCCATCCATCCATCCATCCATCCATCCATCCATCCATCCATCCATCCATCCATCCATCCATCCATCCATCCATCCATCCATCCATCTATCTATCTATCTATCTATCTATCTATCTATCTATCTATCTATCTATCTATCTACCTACCTACCTACCTACCTACCTACCTACCTACCTACCTACCTACCTACCTACCTATCTTTTCTCTCTCTCTCTCTCTTTATCTGTCATAAATCGAGGATTACTTGCAATTATATGATTTGAATTAACATGATAATTGGATCAATAAATATCACTAAGTGTTTTATGGTTACATTTATTCATATAATATTATTTATTCCCTATGGTTGCCTCGGCCTTATGAATTGTCCTCCTAAAATTAAATTGGCCTCAATTCTGCCAACTTTCCAGAAGACTTTAAAGATGTGGATGGTTTCCCAGACATGACAGTCAGAGTTCTTGATGCAGTTATTATTTATCCAAATTGATTTGGCTCCTCAGCTGTTGATTATGCTTTATGTTATGTTTCTGTGTTGTTTTGTTAACACCCATGAAAACAAATAAATGAATTACTGAACACATCAATCAGAAGTTCTCACACAAAGCACAAATGACCAGAACTCAAATTATCCTACTTTGAACACATGATGTGAAGACCCAGCTCTCTGGAGAAGACCTCAAAGCTGGGAAAGATGGAAGAGAGGAAGAAGGAGGAGGAGGAGGAGGAGGAGGAGGAGGAGGAGGAGGAGGAGGAGGAGAAGAAGAAGAAGAAGAAGAAGAAGAAGAAGAAGAAGAAGAAGAAGAAGAGGAAGAAGAAGAAGAAGAAGAAGAAGAAGAAGAAGAAGAAGAAGAAGAAGAAGAAGAAGAAGAAGAAGAAGAAGAAGAAGAAGAAGAAGAAGAAGAAGAAGAAGAAGAAGAAAGAGAGAAACACTGCATCACTGAGAAGCTTAATTTCCAAAAGATTATATATGGGTAACTTATTCAAAGAGGAAGAAGAAGAGAAAGAGGAAGAAGAAGAAGACAAAAAGCAGTAGAGTGAATGGATTCAATGAGGACCTGAAGGATGGTTTGGGAAAAATTCTCCTGCTGAAGATCTAACCATGTGATCACTAAAAGCCAACATTGATTAGAAGGCATATAATCAATCAATCAATCAATCACCCCGCTCCCTTGAAAAGTCCATAATGGTGGAAAATGCAGATGGAAAGAGAAGGACATCTAACAGCAAGGAAGATGGAAGATCTGAAGGACCAAGTTAGGGAAAGATTTTCTGAAGAATGTCTATCTATCTGGTCACAAGACTTGACACCAAATTCATGGCAGAGAATCAATGTCTCAATGGAAGCACCAATCACCTTTGAGAAGTGCACCGTGTGGGAAAGCTAGAAGGAAAGAGAACAAGAGGACAACCAGCAGCAGAATGGATGGACTCAGTTATGGTTGTGATAATGGTGGCACTCTTGAAGATCAGAAGAGCCAGGGTAGGCCAATTTGTCATAGGTCTATCTGTTTGGTCACTAAGAGCTGTCACCCAAAGGTGCTTTTTTTAGGAGGCAACTGGACTTTCTTGTTTTTCTTTTGAAGACATTTCGCTTCTCATCTAAGAAGCTTCTTCAGCCCTGACTGGATGGTGGGGAATGGAAGGATTTATGTTCCTTGCAGACAGCTGGTCATTTGCCTTCTTTTAGAGGTTAGTTGAGGCCACTTGGAGGCTTATCTGTGTCTCCAGGGTCACCTGAGTAGTGCAAATGTGTGTGGAGCCTTCTTGACTGCAGGATGTTTTCTGCCTTGTTCCTGTAGTCTGCAATGTTATCCAGACATTTAGCTATGTATTTTGGGATGAACACCCCTCAAACACTGCAGAAGTATGAATGGATTTCCAGAACGGATTTCCAGAAATTTGACTCCTGAAAAAGCACAACCATGACCTGGATGACTGAGAATCTCCATTGACACTAAGATCCATCACCAACTTGATGGCACATACTCATTCAACGTAATGACTACAGACTTAGCACACTGAAGAGGGCCACAATGATGGAAAAGATGGAAGGAAAGCAAAGAAGAGGACAACCAGCAGCAAAGGTACATGGTCTCCTTTATAGAAGTGATGGAAGGACCACTAAAAGAGCTGAAGAACCAATTTGGGGGTCAGATTCTCCTGGAGAAGATCAATCCATGCGGTCACCACAAGTCAATATTGACTTGAAGGCACATAATCAATCAATCAATCAATCAATCACCCAACTTTCTGGAAAAGTCCATTACAGTGAAAAATATGGAAGGGAAGAGATGGGGAAGATGAGCAGAAGGTGGATGTTCTTAGTTACAGTGGAAATGAGTGCATAATTATTTGAAGACCCAAAGGACCAGGTTGGCGACTGATCAATAGGGGGAAAATCTATTTATCTGCTCACTGAGAGGTAACAATCCTGTAAGGTAAGTTGGGCTGAGAGAGAATCACCCAGCTTTCATGACTAAGGTGGAACTAGAACTCACCATCTCCTGGTAATTGGCCTCAAAATCCCCCAGCTGTTTTTCATGCCTAAGGCAGAACTAGAACTCACTGTCTCCTGGTAATTGGCCCCCAGCTGGCTTTCATGCCTAAGGAAGGACTAGAACTCACTGTCTCCTGGTGACTGCCCCAAAGTCCCCCAGCTGACTTTCATGCCTAAGGAAGGACTAGAATTCACAGTCTCCTGGTGACTGGCCCAAAGTCACCCTGTTGGCTTTCATGCCTGAGGAGGAACTAGAACTCACCGTCTCCTGGTGACTGCCCCAAAGTCACCCCGCTGGCTTTCATGCCTGAGGAGGAACTAGAACTCACCATCTCCTGGTGATTGGCTCAAAGTCACCCCGCTGGCTTTCCTGCCTAAGGCAGGACTAGAACTCCCCGTCTCCTGGTGATTGGCCCAAAGTCACCCAGCTGGCTTTCATGGCTAAGGTGGGACTAGAACTCCCTGATTCCTGGTGATTGGCCCAAAGCTACCCTGACAGCTTTCAACCTAAGACAAAAAACATGTGGTTTCAGGGAAAACTGCATCTATAGTGAAGTTCGCTGAATAACGGCTGCAAAAATGGGGGGTAAATCCAGTCAGTCAGGTGACCGGTGCACTTTACAACCCTGATGGGCCAGCCTCATTACGGTTGCAAATTGAGAACTGCCTGCATTTGATTAGAGAATGCAGTTGAGTTGAATCTATTCTCAGCCGCACAAGGAAGAGAAAAGAGTAAAAACAGCTCGGGAGCTGTGTTGCAGTCAAATTTTAAGCCATTATATGATAATTATTATAATGACAGTGTCCCCATCAAAGAGGCAGTGATAACCCAATTCATTACGGAACGGAAACCGACAAGATAAACTTTCAAAGCACTTAGCACTTCTTCCATGTCGTGAAATGTGGAACTAATAAATTATCTCTCCCCCGAGAGGGGAAAAAACAGTGAATTCTAGGCAAAAAGTTGTTGAGTTTTTACCGTAGGCGTGACCGCAAGATTTTCACGGGCTGACACAAGGATGCTAACAGCACGCTTATAACCGATACAGGAAGTTGCACAATCCTGATTTACACGCTCGACACAGATAGTCCTCAACTTATAACTGTTCATTTAGTGCAGCGGTTCTCACCCTGTGGGTCGGGACCCCATTTGGGGTCGAACGACCATTTCACGGGGGTCGCCAAACAACGCAGTCCGCCATTTTTTCCCCGTTTTCCTTAGCTGTGCTACTCCCTTTTATTCTATTGGCTTTTGAAAGCCAATAGAAGAGACTCTCTTGAATAGAGTCTAATTCTATTGGCTTTCCAAAGCCAATAGGAATTGTCCAGGCTGTCTCTGCCCTGCTGAGCCCGCCAAAAGTCCCATTCTGCAAACGGTGCTGCACCAGTTGAGTAGTCCTCGACTTACGACCGGTTGAGTAGTCCTCGACTTACGACCGGTTGGGGGTCGCGGCATTAAAAAGGTTGAGAACCACTGATTTAGTGACTATTCAAAGTTAGAACAGCAGTGAAAACAGGGGCTTATGACTATTTTTCATACTTGTGACTGTTTCAGCATCTCTGTGGTCATCTCTGATCAAAATTCAGAGGCCTGGCAACTGACTCATATTTATGACGGTTGTAGCGTTCTGGGTCATGTGATCCCCTTATGTGAACCTCTGACAAGCAAAGTCAATCGGGAACCCAGATTCACTTAAGAACTGTGTTATTAACTTAACACTACAGCGATTTGCTTAACAACTGTGGCAAGAAAGACTCACTTAACAACTGTCTCTCTTAGCAACATAAATTGGGGCTCAATTGTGGACGTAGGTTGAGAACCACTTATATGTATAATTCCATCACTTACCGAAAAGTACAAGAAAAACTCAATTTTTCCTTAGAAAGTTATATTTAAATATAAAATTCTCGACTTACAACTGTTCATTCAAAGTTATACTGGTGAGATAGGCAGCCTACTAGTTCAATGAATCAATGAATCAATAACAGCACTGAAAAAAAGTGATGTGCAACTGGTCCTCGCGCTTACGACCGTCACAAAACCTCCCATGATCCCGTGATCAAAATTCTGGCACTTGACATCCAGCATCTATTAACAATGGATGTAGCACCCTGGGGTCACCTGAATGCCTTTTGCAAAGTATAATGAGGAGGGGAGCAGGATTCACTTAATGACCACATGATTCATTTAGCAACAGTAGCAACCACTGTGGCAAAAAAAGGTAGTGGAATAAGGTGCAACTCATTTAACAACTGCCTGGCTTTGCAAGGGGTCCTAGCTGTGGTCATAAATTGAGGATGACCTGTATCAGTTTATGAAAAGACAAGATTATTTAAAAAAAATGCAATACAAGCCATGTTTGACTTACTGGGTTAATACTTAACATTATATAATTAAAAAATAAACCTTAACGTGTGACAACAACAGAGACTTTTCTTTGTGCAAATTGCATCTCTGCAGTCTAAAAATCTCTGAACAGTTAAGAAGATAGTTATAAACTAAATTTATCTCTCCCTCACCCTTATCTAAGACTCTCTTTAGACTATAGCTAGTCTTTGATTTACAATCACAACTGAGCCCACAATTTCCGTCGCTAGGTGATACAGTTCAGTGAGTTTTGCTCCAATTTACAATCTTTCTTGCCACCGTTGTTAAACGAGCCACTGCAGTTGTTAAGTTGGGAACACAGTTGTTAAGTGAATCTGGCTTTTCCCATTGACTTTGCTTGTCAGAAGGTCACATAAAGAGATCACATGACCCTGGGACACTGCAACCATCGTAAATACGAGTCAGTTGCCAAGCCTCCGAATTTTGATCATGTGACCTTAGGAATGCTGCAACGGTCATAAGAATAAAAAAACGGTCACTGTTTTGAGCATCATTGTAATTTCAAAGTCACTAAACGAATGGAAGGGGGCTGAATTTGATTAATGTCTCTGCAATTTGCTTAACCTAAAGAAAGGTCGTAAAAATGGGGCCAAACTCAATTAACAACTATCTCGCTTAGCGACATAAATTTTGGGCTCCACTGCAGTTGTAAGCCGAGGGCCAATTACGTTTCCTGGATTCAAAACAGTTTTACAATATTCCCTGAATCATTTCTGAATTTTTAAGCATTCTTCTCTGGAAAATCACATGGAAACCCCAGGGAAGTATTCCACCCACTAAATTGGGTATTATGACACACTATAACTACGACAATGTCTTCCTACACTAGTTGAAGGCAAAGCAGAAATTTGCAAGGGAAACAGCGAGGCAAAAGAGAATTCCACATCTTTGGATTCTCCCCCACCAGCTCCATCAACGTCCATTTTTAGTCCATCTTTCCCTGGATTTTCAGAAACCATTCCATGACAGAATCCACTGGAAGGAATCACTGCCCAAAGTAATTTCAACATGTAAAAGACTCAGAATACAGAATAGCAGAGATCCTGGAGGTCATCTAGTCCAACCTTCTATTCAAGCAGGAGACTCTACACCAGTGATGGCGAACCTTTTAGAGACTGAGTGCCCAAACTGCAACTGAAAACCCACTTATGTATCGTTGGGTGCTGGGTGGGTATGGCCCATTGGATGGGCGTAGCTGCGGTGGTAACGGCAGAGTGGGTGGGACTAAAAAGTTCAATCAATCAATTCCAACTTTGCGAGATCTTTTTTTTCCCGCGAGAAATTGAAATTGATTGATTGATTGACTGAACTTTTTTATTTTTTTGCACATGGCGGCGGAGGCCTAAAGCGAAAAGGTTTTATAAAACCCAGCTGAAGGCCTAGGACTGGAGCAACGGTGCGCGTGCCCAGTGCCATAGGTTCACCATCACGGCTGGCCCTACACCGTTTCCAGTCTCTTCTTGGAAATCTCCAGTAATGGAGCACCCACAACAGAATAACGGAATAACAGATTAATGGAATAACAGAATAACAGAATAGCACAACAGCAGAAAAACAGGAAGCCCTATACTATTCTGGACAAAAGCTTGTTCAATCTCTTCTTCAAAGCCTCCAGTGTCGGAGCATCCACAATTTCTCTTTTTTCATTTTCCTGGGCTTTATAATCCCCTTTTCTTTATTGCTTGTCCTTCCAAGCAATTTTGTCTGGGTGTTATTTCTCCCCCCCCCCCCAGTCTTGGCTATTTTTAACTTACGCTTATTTCCTTATTTTTAAGGAGGTTAAGGATGTTGTGCTTTTCTGGGATGCTGGAACAGCGTTTCAGCTGTAAGAAATTAAACAATGAAAGGATTTTTTTTAAAAAAAGAAAACAACAACTCCAATCCTATTTAAAGAATTAGTCGTTGTTTAGCACGGCCCCCTTCTTACGCAACACCCAACCGAACATGCTAATTTGGGTGAAGTTCACCGGCATAAATGAAACTGTAAATTTGAAAATAATTATTATAATTCAAAGAGAAAGACAGCTTCCCAACGTGGAGAGGACCAAGAGCTGATGACAGGGTATTTTTACTTTTGTTGAATGCACCATGTGGTTAAATGATCTCCAGGTTGTTGATTTGTCTCTTATTTTGTGCATTTTATTTGTGCGTTTGTTTCAGTCTATAGGGCGATCTCTCTCCATGCTGTGAGGCTGACAGGGCATCGAAACCAAAATAGGAAACACATGAAAGCATGCAACAAATACACATAGACCTCAACTTACAGCAGTTTGCTTAGTGACTGTTCAAAGTTACAACGTCATTGGAAAAAGTAACTTATATGACTATTTTTCACAACTCTGGACCACTGCAGCATCCTCATGGTCACGTGATCAAAAATTCAGATGCTTTGGCAACTGACTCAGATTTATGATGGTTGCAAGGTCCTGAGGTCACGTGATCCCCTTTTGGGATCTTCTGACACAGCAAAGTCAATGGGGGAAGGCAGATTCGCTTAACGACCGTGTTACTGATTTAACACCTGGAGTGAATCACTTAACAACAGTGACAAGGAAGGTCGTAAAATGGAGCAAAACTCACTTAAGAAATGTCTCACTTAGCAACAGAAATTTTGGGATGGGTTGTAGTTGTAAGTCGAGGTCTACCTGTAATCAACAGTACATCTATAATATATTGGCTGCTGCAAACAAACCTCAGACAAGAATAAAAATCACGCCATCTTCTAACCTTCTTATCTGGGAACACAAGCTGAGTTTTAAAGCTTTCTGGGGAGTTAAGAGGGCTGTTTAAATTGAGAGTGGGGGTATTTATTCTAAGCAGCAGTACTGCAACACAAAAGACCACTGTCTGGGTCACTCCAAGCGAGGGTTTAATTGGAAGGGGGGGGGTCCTTGGTGCTCACTGAGCTTGGTGGTTTTCTTGCAGATGTTTCATGACCCAAATAGGTTACATCATCAGCACTAGAAGGGAATGAGGTTTGTAGAGAGGAGGAGGAGGAGGAGGAGGAGGGGAGGAGGAGGAGGAGGAGGAGGAGGAGGAGGAGGAGGAGGAGGAGGAGGAGGAGGAGGAGGAGGAAAATGACTATGGGGTCCTTGGTGCTCTTTGTGCTTGGTGATTTTCTTCCAGACGTTTCATGACTCAACTAGGGAACATCATCAGTGCTAGAACGGAATAGGATTTGGAGAGAAGAAGAGGAGGAGGAGGAGGAGGAGGAGGAGGAGGAGGAGGAGGATACTGGACTATGGGGTCCTTGGTGCTCTTTGTGCTTGGTGATTTTCTTCCAGACGTTTCATGACCCAACTAGAGAACAGCATCCATGCTAGAAGGGAGCAGGGTTTGCAAAAAGGAGGAAGAGGAGGAAGAAGAGGAGGAGAAGGAGGAGAACTGTGGTGTCCTTGGTGCTTTCTGAGTTGGGGGTTTTCTTGCAGACATTTCATTACTTAATTAGATAACAGCATTTGTGATATGTACTGATGAACGTTACCTAGCTAGGTCATGAAATGTTTGCAAGGAAGCAGCCAAGCTCTGAGAGCACCACTGACCCCACAATCCTCCTCCTCCCCCCCCTCCCTATCTTCTGAAAGAACAAAATCAATGGAAATAGCTAGGATTGGTTTCCATAATGCTGAGAAAGACAGAAGGAAAGAGAAGAAGATAGCTAATAGAAGGTAGATAGACTTGATTATAATAGCCATGGATGTATCATTAGAAAACCTGAGGGGCCAGGTTAGGACAGATTGCCATGGGAAGGTCTTATCTTGTGGTCACTAAAAGTCATCACCAACCTGACAGCCCATAATCTTTCAATGTAAGGTTTTAGCCCTCTGGAGAAAACCATGGTGCTGGAAGATGGAAGGACACAGAAGAAGAAGATGAGCTGCAGAACCATGGATGGCTTGACTTATTGTGGTAATGGGGGGCACCGCTGGGAGACTTAAAAAAGGAGGTTAGGGATATATCATGATGGAAAACTTCTACCAAGGAATGGAAACTAATCAAGGAGAAAACCATTCTAGAACTAATTTCTTGACAGTGAGAACAATTAATCAGTGGGATGGCTTGTGTTGGAATATTCATGAGCAGGAAGAGTCATGTGGTAACTCAGTCAGCCAATGTGAAGAAAGTGCTACTGACTCTGTGCAAAAGGTATTGAGTTAGAAGCTGAATTTTCAGTCTCAGGTTTGTCTCTGTATCTCTCTGTAAGAAGTCTTCATTGATCTATGTTGCTGTAAAGAAGAATGTATGGTATTGTAAATATTTTGATATGAATATAAAGAAATTCATTTGAATCAGCTGAATCAGTCAGCTGTGAGAGCTTCTGATTTATTTTTTCACCAACAGAGAAATTAAAATTCCCTAACAGGTTATGGGCCCAGAGGATTACGAAGGACTGCATTGTAATTTAAAGCTGGAAGAAATTTCCTGTGTTTAGAAAGTATAAGAACAAGGCAGAATTAGCAGAATGGCTGCAATGGAATTTAAGGAAAGCTCTGTGCCTCGTTTGGGCCAGAAGAATTACATTGTGTGGGCTGCTAAAGTGGAATGTTTGCTCAAGGCTAAAGAGCTGTGGTATATCGTAGAAAATCCACACGTGTTTGCAGCTGCTGATCAGAAAAGTCATGATCGAGCAATGGCTTATCTCATCTTGAATTTAGATGATGAACAATTTCTAAATGTTGCAAATTTAACGACTGCAAAGGAGATTTGGTTGAAGTTGAAAGCTGTCCACATGAATGTTTCTGCATGCAATATAGTGCAATTGTCAAGAAAACTTTACAGGGCCTGTTTGCAACCAGGTGAATCTGTGGAACAGCATTTAAATAAAATGCAAAGTTTATTTTGGGGACTTAGAACAACGTGGGATTAAATTCCCTGAGTCCCAGAAGGTTTTATTGGTGTTGAACAGTTTAGATAAAACCTGGGACACAGTTTACGATATTTGAGTGTAAAGAAGAGCAAGAATTAAATTTTGAGGCTTTAAAGGCATGTTTGCTTAATGAAGAAGAAAAACAACATTTTAGGAACAGCCACAAGGAGGTGAAATTCTGAGGAGGGGGTCCAGACTGCAAGTCTCCAGAGAAGAAACAAGCAGATGGGATCAAGTTGCATCAAAAGAGAGATTTTGCAAGCAGAGGGCTCAGCAAGAAAAGAATTGCTACATTTGTGGAGCAAACACACATCTGAAAAGGAACTGTTTGCAGAGGAACAATTTGCAGTGAAGGACATTTGTGCAAGCAAAAAAGACTGATTTGCAAAAGGAACATTTTGGTGTTGCAAAAGTTTGCTATAGCAACAACAGAGACAAGTAGCTAATAGATAGTGGGGCAAGTCAAACAATTGTTAATGACTCTGAATTATTTGCAGGTTTGTTCCAGTAGCACAAGAAACTGTGGCTTTGGCAAATGGCCCAGAAAGCAACAAGTCATTGGAAGAGGCGATGTAAAAATTCCATATTTGGAATCAAAGTTTACCAATGTGCTTTGTGTACTTGAGATGGAACATAATTTGTTAAATGTGTCTAATTTAGACAACAAGGTTTTGAGACCATTTTTGTAAATGGGAAGTGTCTCATCAAAAGGAATGGGAATATTTGTGCAGGCATAAAGGAAGATAATCTATATGTATTGCAGGGACAAAAAGTTCAATGTTCCCATATATTTAAGAATGTTGCAGAGCATGATTCATGTGTTCATCTTCTATATAGAAGACTTGGCCATGCAAGCTTTAAAGTTTTGCAGCAAATGCAAGAGTTTGCAGAAGGGCTAAATTTGAAGGGATGCAAAACATATTTGGGACTGTGCAGTATGCAAAGCATCAAAGTCAAAGGCATTCCCAGTTAGTAAATATAGCACAAGACAAACAAAAAGAGCTCTAGAGCTGGTCCATGCAGATCTGGTGGGGCCTATGCAAGCCAGTTTGGGAGGAGCAAAATATGCACTGGTAATTGTTGATGATTATAGCAGGTATTCATTTTGCTACTTGCTTAGAGGAAAGACAGAGGTGCTACAACAATTCAAAACAGTGGGTAAGTTTTGTAGAGAGAAGGTACAGACAACAAGTGTGTCAGTTGCAAACTGACAGAGGTATTGAATTTATGTCAACTAAATTCCAATAATGGGTTGGGGCAGTTGGGGATAAGACACAGACGTACAAATCCTTACACAACAGCAGAGAACTGTGTGGCTGAAAGAAGGAATGCAAACAATGAAAGATTCATTATTAAAGGATTCTGGTATGAGCAGGTCATATTGGGAAGAAGCCATATTGACTGCCAATTATATAGTTAACAGGCTGTGGAGTTCCTCCATTAATAATACTCCATATGCCATTCTATATGGGAGAAAGCCATCACTGGCACATTTGAGAATTTTTGGAAGTACTGCATGGGTATATATTCTGAAAGCAATCAGAAGAAAGGGACAGCAAAAGGCAAGAAAGCTCAGGTTTGTGGGCTATGAGCCAGAGTCAAAAGGATATTGCTTTAGCAATGGAAGTAAAAGAATTGTAATTTCAAGGTCTGCTAATTTTGCAGAACAAAATTGGGACAGAATTAATGCAAATTCTGGGTATGTCTCACTTAATGACGGTGATCTATTTAATGACAATAACTCATCTAATGATGGAAAAATGATTACTGAAGATGTCAATGTTCAGGGAGGAGAGGCTGAACAAGACATGAAGCCAGATAGACTTGAGACACAGGAGCAGTCAATACCACGTAGGTCAGAGTGATGTAATAAAGGAATTCTACTGACAGGTATTGTGCCAGCAAGATAAAGGTTTGCAATGTGTGGTATGAGCCAAGAAGTTATAAAGAGGTGTTGGCATTACCAAAAGCTGAACAAGAAAGATGGAAGGAGGCCATGAATAAAGAGATGAAATCCGTGGGAGGACTATGAAGTATTTAAATCAGTGACTTTGCCACAGGGAACCAAAGCTGTGGGTTGTAAGTGGGTATATAAGAAAAAGGTATTGCCAAATAATGATGTACAGTATAAGGTCAGGTTAGTGGCACAAGGTTTTTCACAATTAAAGAATGTGCACTACGATGAAGTATTTGAGTCAACTGTGAAAAGTGAGAGTATAAGATTAGCACTGGCGTTGGCAGCAGCATATAAGCATAAAATCTGGCACTTTGATATCACAACTGCATTCCTCAATGCTGAGTTAGAGGAAGAAATTTATATGATCCAAGCACCAGGATATGAAATTGCAAAACCTAACATGGTGTATAAATTAAACAAGGCTATTTATGGGCTGAAGCAGTCAGCCAGAAACTGGAATATCTGTTTAGATACTGCTTGGATTTAAGAGTTGCAAAGCTGATAATTGTATATATACTGGACAGTTACAAGGAGGGAATTGTCTACTGTTATCATTTGTGGATGATCTTTGCTTCATCGCAAGGGATGCATCACAAGTCAAGGAATTTGCTGATAAATTAGGAAAGAAATTCAAATTAAAGAATTTAGGAGAAATAAAAAATTATCTCGGTGTAGAGATAGAGAAAAATGAAAAAGGTGGTTATATTCTCAGTCAAAGGAGAAAAATTGACAGTTATTGGAAAAATATAATATGAAAGATAGCAATACTGCTCCCACACCCATGAGTATGGATTTTTATAATAGTTTAAGTGCAGACAAAGGTGAAACCTGTGATCAAGAGATATATCACTCAGCAATAGGGAGTTTGTTATATCTATTACAGTGGTCCAGGCCAGACATAGCTTGCGCAGTAAGCATTTTGAGTCGTTTTACTGCTGCACCTACAAAGTTACATTGGATGGGTGTAAAAAGGGGTCTCAGATATTTAAAGGGAACTATAAATTTGGGTCTTCAAATACAAATTACTGAGGGATTGAAATTAAAGTGTATGTTGATAGTGACTATGCAAATGACATAAACACAAGGAAATCAAATTCTGGGATTATAATATTGTTTGGAGGGACTCTGATTGGATGGAAGTCCA
>CM077936.1:4970881-5095881 GCA_039797435.1 Crotalus adamanteus
TCTTCCTTTGAGGAAGGACCTTCAAAGAGCTTCAAAGATCTTGCTCCCTTTTCAGAAAAAACACGGAGGGTGCACACACATTCCCCCGTCTGCTTTCTCCTACATCAGGGGTAGGCCACCTTGGCTCTTTGATGACTCGTGGACTTCAACTCCCAGAATTCCTGAGCCAGCATGGCTCAGCTTGGAAACCTCTTTCTTTCCCCTCAGCATGGCTGGTTCAGGAATTCTGGGAGTTGAAGTCCACGAGTCATAAAAGAGCCAAGGTGGCCTACTCCTGGTCTAGGCCTAGGCCGCTTTATGACTCATGGACTTCAACTCCCAGAATTCCTGAGCCAGCATGGCTCAGCTTGGAAACCTCTCCCTTTCTCCTCAGCATAGCTGGCTCAGGAATTCTGGGAGTTGAAGTCCATGAGTCATAAAGGAGCCAAGATGGCTTATTCTTGGCCTACATTCACAGAAACATTAGTGTTCCTGGGCATAGGCAGAAGGCCCACCCAACCTCTGAATCTGCCACCCGAACTCTCACCAAGGTAGTCCTTGAATTACGACCACATCTGAGCTCGACATTTCTGCTGCCAAGTGGGACATTTGTTAAGTGAGTCCTGCCCCAGTCTACGACCGTTCTTGCCACAGTTGTTAAGGGAATCATTGACTTCGCTTGTTAAAAGTTTGCCAAAGGGGATCATCACCTGACCCTGAGACACTGCAACCATCATAAATATGAGTCAGTCAGAAAGTTGCACCAGTGGATCAAGTGACCCCGGGACACTGCAACTGTCATAAATAGGAGTCAGTTGCCAAGTGTCTGAATTTTGATCACGTGATCATATGGGAATGCTGCAATGGTCGCAAGAGTGAAAAATGGTCATAAGTCATTTTTCAGTTCCATTGTAATGTCAAACAGTCATTAAAGAAACTGTTGTAAGTTGAGGACCATTTGTACATGACTGGAAAGTCTGAAATGGTATAGGGCTTCCTGCCTGAGCAAGGGTTGGACTAGAAGACCTCAAAGTTCCTCCTCCTCCTCCTCCTCCTCCTCCTCCTCCCTCCTCCTCCTCCTCCTCTTCTTCTTCTTCTTCTTCTTCTTCTTCTTCTTCTTCTTCTTCTTCTTCTTCTTATTCTTATTCTTATTATTATTATTATTATTATTATTATTATTACTATCCCCAACCCTACAGGTGAGCAATAGCACCCGACTCACAACCTTGAAGTTGCGTTGGCAAGTGCACACTCTGGTCACAATCTTTGTGTCTCTGTGCCTCGTTCCTATTTCCAAATTTCTCATCCCTCACCTTAGGAAAACCAGACTGGAAGCAAACCATCCTCTCTGCATTGCAATTTTTTTATTTTTTTTTTAGCTATGTTTTTTTTTTATAATGATGGATGGTTTTAATCTCGTTTTTTTAACGCTTTAATGCTTTTATTTTGTAAGTAACTTGGAATCTCCTGATACGAAATGTGCAACAAACAAATTTCATAAATAAGTAAACACAGATGGTCCTTGATTTGCAACAACTCATTTAGTGACTGCTTGAAGTTATAATAGCACTGAAAAATGTGACATGCCCTTTTTTCACACTTATGACTGGTACAGCATCCCTGTGGACACGTGATCAAAATTCAGACATTTGGTAACTGACCGGTATTTATGACAGTTTATGGTGTCCTGGAGTCACGTGACTCCCCTCTTGAGACTTTTTGACCAGCCCACTCAATGGGGAAGTCAGATTCACTTAACAACCTGGTTCCTAATTTAAACAAGTTCAGTGATCCGCTTAACAATTGTGGCCAGAAAGATTGTCAAACAGAGCAAAACTCCTATAACAAATGCGTTACTTAACAACATGAATTTTGAGCTCAGTTGTAGTTGTAAATTGAGGACTGCCTGGAAATAAAATCCACAATTGATCCACAAAATCGTGGAGTTTTTATTTTTGGAGGTTAAATGCAAAAGAGAGAGAGAGAGAGAGAGAGAGAGAGAGAGAGAGAGAGAGAGGGAGAGTTGAAAGAAAGATAGAAATACAGGAGAGAGAGAGAGAGAGAGAAAGAGAAAGAGAGAGAGAGAGAGCTTTTTCTAGCAGTTCATCCTATTTGTTTCCAATCTGGAGTTCTCTATTTTTAAATCAGCTCGTAATATCAGCTGTTTCCCCACAGATGTTCTTTGCTTGAGAGTTGAGTTTGTGTTTGTCTTGTTTTGTATGTGTGTGTGTGTGTGTGTGTGTGTGCATGCTAAATGCAGCCCCTGAATAGAGGCAATTACAGCACAATGGTTGGGGGGGGGGGCTCCTGCCCTTCAGAGATGTGATGTTGGTGGCTTTGGAGGCAATTAATAAGATCGTCATGTCTGGGTGTGCAAAGCAGATGTGGAAGAGGAACACCCCTGGAGCGCCCTTCATGAAAAGGGCTACATCTCTTAAAGATATTTATTTGCTATATTTTCTTTTGCTTAAAAAGCATCCACGCTAAGCAAACGGATGCGGTTTGAAATGCCAGAATCCTGATGATTAATCAGCTTGGGGTTTGTTTTGTTTTGTGTTGTTGGGGTTTTTTTTTTTTTTTTGCAATCTTTATCAAATCAAAATCTCAGCATTTTACAGTCCTGCATCGGAGGCCAAAGTGTCCCTCTACAATTCTAAAGTGTCTATCGTGAAAAACAAGAGTTTTTGAGACAGTTTCCCAAAGCTTAAAAATTTCTTTCTTCTTTTTTTTTGCCTCTGTTTTATCTCTGCAGCCACTGGATAAGAGAGGCCAAACAGAGAGAAAATAAAATGAGTACTGCACAATTTAATAGCCAAGCAGGGATTTGAACCTGGAGCTGATACTGTCTCAGCCAAAAGAACAAAGCTAAACATTTTATTAAATAGCCACTCGATGGGAGAAAAAACCAAACATTCGTTGTTCAAAAGGCAGAGTAGTAAACAAATGAAGAGGCAAATTGAGACCAGTCTCCCTAACGTGACAATATGCCTACCATGCCAGGATATATAAATTTGTCATAAAACGCAGAGTTCACTTAGATCAGCAACAAAGAAAAGATCTTCCATATGCTGAAAATGTAATAGCAAACATAAAAACAGAATATGCGCCAATATGCTTGTGTGTTTTGATGATTTGCCTGGGTCAGCGTTTGTTATGTATCATTGCTTTGAGGGAGGGAGGGAGGGAGGGAGGGAGGAAGGAAGGAAAGAAGGAAGGAAAAGAAAGAGAAAGAAAAGGAGAGAGGGAAGGGAGAGAAAGAGAGGAAGGAAAAAAGACAGGAGGGAAAGAGGAAGAAAGGAAGCAGAAGGAAGGAAAATAAAGGAAGGAAGGAAGGAAGGAAGGAAGGAAGGAAGGAAGGAAGGAAGGAAGGAAGGAAGGAAGGAAGAAATAAAGGAAGGGGAGAGAGAGGGGAAAAAGGAAAGAAAAGGAAGAAAGGAAGGAAGGAAAAAGGAAGATAGAAGAAAAGAAGGGGAAGAGAAAGGGAAGGAAGAGATAGAAAAGAAGGAAACAATAGGAGGGAGAATAGAGTAGAGAGGGAGGGAGGGAGGGAAGGAAGGAAGAGGGAGATAGAAAGGAAGGGGAAGAAAGAGGAGAGATAGAAAGGAAGCAGTAGGAAGGAGAATAGAGGAAGGAAGGAAGGAAGGAAGGAAGGAAGGAAGGAAGGAAGGAAGGAAGGAAGGAGAAAAAGAAATAAAGGGGAGAGAGAGGGAAGGGAGGAAAAAAGAGGAAAGGAAAGGGAGGAAGGAAGACAGAGGAAGAAAGGAAAGGGAAGAGAGAGGGAAGGGAGAGATAGAAAGAAAGGAAGCAGTAGGAAGCAGAATAGAGTAGGGAGGGAGGGAAGGAAGGAAGGAACGGAGGGAGATAGTGGAAGAAAGGACGGGGGAAGAAGGAAAGGAGAGAGAAAGGAAGCAATAGGAAGGAGAATAAGGAAAGAAAGAAAGAAAGAAAGAAAGAAAGAAAGAAAGAAAGAAGGAAGGAAGGAAGGAAGGGAGGGAGGGAGATAGAGGAAGAAAGGAAGGGGAATAGAGAGAGAAGGGAGAGATAGAAAGGAAGCAAGCAGTAGGAAGGAGAATAAAGGAAGGAAGGAAGAAAAAGAAATAGAGGAAGGAAGAAAAGGGAAGAAAGGAAGGAAACAAAGATTGCCCGTAGGTTTATTTTCACAGCCATGATATTTTATTCTTCACTCAGCACTTTTTCACGCAATGTGACAAATGTTCTGCTTTAAAAGAACCACCCTTTGGAAAGCCGACATGTTTACTAACTTCTCCCCAGCTTCAGAGGCTGGCCAGAGACTGCCTTGCTACCTGTTGGAGCTGCTAAAGATAAAAGACGCATTGTGGATTTCCTTTAGGTCCCCCCTATCACAACCCTCTTCACAATCCATGCTCCCTATTGCACGGGTAGCCCTCAACTTAAAAGCGTTCATTTAGTGACTGTTCTAAAGTTGCAACAACACTGAAAAAGGAGACTTAAGGCCATTTTTCACACTTACAACCGCTGCAGCATTCCCCAGGGTCACAAAATTAGGACGCTTGGCAACTGGCTCACACTTATGATGGTCGCAGTGCACCGGAGTCGCATGATCCCCTTTTGCGACCTTCTGACACGCAAAGTCAATGGGGGAGAGCCTGATTCATTTAACAACCGTGTGACTGACTTAATAACTGCAGTGACTCACTTAATCACGGTGACAGCAATGGTGGTAAAATGGGGCCATGTTCACTTAACCAATGTCTCGCTTAGCAACAGAAATATTGGACTGAATTATGGTCAGAAAATGCCTCCCTCAGCAAAGGATGGAAGGACGATATTTGTATAATACGGTCCAGAATAATATAGAGTGAGTCTTCTGCTAAGCAGGGGGTTGGACTAGAAGACCTCCAAGGTCCCCTCCAACTGTTGTTCTGTGTCGTTCAGATGTGCAAAGTGTGCAATTCCTACGCAATTGGAGAATTGGGGAAATTAAAATCCTGACCCACTGGGAAGGGATTGGGTTCGAGTTCTGCGTGTTGCTGCTATTTGCGGCATCCGTGGTACTGCTGACGCATGGTAAGATTTCTCTGTTGTGAACAAGGAGAGATTTGTGAGGGTTTGTTTTCTTTTTGTTAGCAATAAATGGAAAGCGCTCGCTTCAAATGTCCTGTGGAGATTCTCTGTCTATCCGGGTCGTGGTTGTCCCAAAGGTGCTTTTTTAAGGGGCAGCTGGACTTTCTAGTTTTTATTCTTTTTTTTTTTCACCCGATATATGCATATATTTGAATTAGACTGTGATGTTTCCCTGTGTCATATATGTGTGTATGTGGGGATATGCATAATGGTATGCATTATGGGTTTTTTTTAGAGCTGAATGCAACGAAATTTCATTTTAATGTATGCTGATTGGTGTACATTTAAAGTGACAATAAAGTTTCTATTATGTTCTGTTCTATTCTATATTCTATTCTATATCCTATCCTATCCTATTTCCTATCCTATCCTATCCTATTCTATAATCTCCTATCCTATCCTATCCTATTTCCTATCCTATCCTATCCTATTCTATAATCTCCTATCCGATCCTATTTCCTATCCTATCCTATCCTATTCTATTATTTCTATTTCTGTTCTATTCTATTTTATTTCTATCCTATCTTATCCTATCCTATCCTATTATTCTATTCTATTCTATTCTATTCTATTCTATTCTATTCTATTCTATTCTATTCTATTCTATTCTATTCTATAATCTACTTCATTATATTCTATTCTTATTTTCTATTCTGTTCCGTTCCATTCCATTCCATTCCATTCTTTTATAACTGTTCTATTCTATTCTATTCTATTCTATTCTATTCTATTCTATTCTATTCTATTCTATTCTATTCTATTCTATTCTATTCTATTCTATTCTATTCTATTCTTTTGTAACTATTCTATTCTATTCTATTCTATTCTATTCTATTCTATTCTATTCTATTCTATTCTATTCTATTCTATTCTTCTGTTTCCATTCCATATTTTCTATTCTATTCTATCCTATCCTATTCTATAATCTCTCCTATTCTATATCTTATTATATCCTATCCTATCCTATTTCACTTCTCATCCAAGAAGCTTCTTCAGCTCTGACTGGATGGTGGGGAATGGAAGGATTTATACTCCTTGCAGATAGCTGGTCATTTGTCTTCTTTTAAAGAGTCGTTGGGGCCACCTGGAGGTTTAATCTGTGCCCTCAGGATCCCCTGAGTGGTGCAAATGGGTGTGGAGCCTTACTGGAAGGACCGTGTTGTGGAGCTGTGCTTTCTGCAGGATGTAGAAGACAGGTGGAGGCTGTTGGGGATGAGTCTGTGCTGTCTGGATCTCAAACTGAGGTGCGAATGGCTCCTGTAGTCTGCCATGTTTTCTGGAAATCCGTTCAGCCTCCTGTGAACATTTGAAGGGTGTCCATCCCAAAATGCACAGCTAAATGTCCATGGAGGTTCTCAGCCATCCAGGTCATGGTGGCCCCAAAGATGTTTATTTCAGGAGGCAGCTGGATTTTCTTGTTTTTCAACCATCTCACTGCAGTTGTTAAATTAGCAACAGGGTTGTCAAGTGAATCTGCCTTCCCTATTGACTTTGCTTCTCAACAGGTTGCAAAAGGGGATCACGTGACCCTGGGACACTGTGACCGTCATAAATATGGGTCAGTTGCCAAGCAGACGAATTTTGACCATGGGGGAATGTTGCAATGGTCGTAAGTAAAAAACAGTCCTAAGTCATTTTTTTCCAATGACGTTGTAATTCCGAATGGTCACTAAACAAACTGTTGGAAGTCAAGGACTATGCCAGTTGCCAAGTATCCAAATTCTGACCCCTTGGGCATGCTTCATCGGTTGACATCTTCTTAGTAAGAAAGGTCATAAAATAGGGCAAAACTCACTGAACAACTGTCTTACTTAGTAATGGAAACTTTAGGCTCAGTTGTGGTCATAAGGCGAGGACTACCTGGATTGTAAACTACATTTCCCAGTAGCTTTGTGTCAGTGTTTGTGTGTGTGGGGGGGGGGAGTGGACAGTTTTATCTAGTCCAATCCATCAGAAAGAGAAGGAAGGCTAGAAGCAAACATGATGTTTTTATGGCAATTAAAACCATCTTAAATCCACTCAAAATTTGGATACTTGGCAACTGGTGTGTATTTAGGACAACTGTGGGATCCCAGGATCAAGTGGTCACTATTTATGGCCTTTCCAGCTGCCTTTTGACAAGCAACATCAACAGAGGAAGCCAGATTCGCTTAGCGAACATGATGTTTGGATTAACAACTGCAGTGGTTCGTATATCAACGAGGGCGGAAAACATCATAAAATCTGGCCTGAATCATTTAACAATCGCCTTGCTTAGCAACATAAATTCCCGTCCCAAATGTAGCCGTAAGTCAAGGACCGCCTCGGTAGAAAGGCAGTCTTTAAGTCTTTCTAATTTGCAGATTGTCACTAAACCCAAATGAAGCACATGTAGTCCTCGACTTATGACCGTTTGCTTAGTGACTGAAGTTAGAGCAGCACTGAAAAGAATGGCTCTTGACTGTTTTTCACACTTACGACTGTTGCAGCCATCCCCGTGGTCACGGGATCAAAATTCAGACCCTTGGCAACTGACTCATATTTATGACAGTTGCAGTGTCCTGGTGTCACGTGATCCCTGTTTGACAAGCAAAGTCAACAACTGAGGCAAGAAAGATTGTAAAATAGGGCAAAACTCGCTTAACAACTGTCTCGCTTAGCGACATGCTAGTGGATGAGAAATAAGCAGAAATACACCTTAAAGAAGCCACTTCGGAGGCTGACAGAAAGAAACCCTTGGAATAAAAAAAAAAAATTCATATTTTCCAATGGATGATCAGCCTGGCAAACACGGGTTTCTTATGTCAGAAAATACACCAAATATTTATGCTTAAGCATTGTCATGCCATCATGCAGCGGCAAGGAACCTCAGAGGTCATCAAGATCAACCCTTCCACATTGCAGGATTCACTCCACAATTCTTGATACCTAACCAACCTTTATTGGAAAAAAACAGCAATGAAAGGCATTAAACTCCTTCAGGCTGCAATTATTCCCCCAATTGATAGCTCTCTTAGTGCTTCACCTGTCTGACTCCTTAATTTCACAAACTCATGTATCTCCAGCTTAAATACATCTTTTTTTTTAAAAAAAAAGCTGTTATTTTTTTAAAAATGCAGTTTCCACTTTCAGGATTTTGTTCTGTTCTCTTTCCCAGGGATAGCAGCAGCTGCAAAACAGCTATACAAGGGGTCCTTGACTTACGGCCTCAACTAAGCCTCAACTTTCAGTGCTTTAGTGAGTTTTGCCCCATTTTACAGCCTTCTTTGCCACAGTTGTTAAATGAATCACTGCAGTTGTTAACTTAGTCACGTGGTTGTTAAATGAATCTGACTTCCTGCTTGTCAGAAGATCGCAAAAGGGGATCATGTGACCCCAGGACAATGCAGCCGTCATAAATATGAGTCAGTGGCAGAGTGTCTGAATTTTTATCAGGTGACCATGAGGATGTTGCAACAGTCTCAAGAGTGAAAAATGGTCACTTTTTTCAGTGCCGTTGTAACTTTGAATGGTCACTAAATGAACTGTTTAAATTGAGGACTGCCTTCGTTCCATTCTATTCTGTTCTGTTATCTATTATCTATTATCTATTACCTATTATCTATTGTTTATTATCTATGATCTATTGTTCTGTTCTGTTCTATATTCTGTTTTTTTTTTTCTATTCTAGTCTATTCGGAAAAATAGGATAGCCACTTTCGTATGAGAACGCACAGAGCACTGAGGGAAGATCCGAAAATGTAAATGTTCTTCTAAATGTTGACACAGCAGTTACTGTAAGAGCAATTACAAATCATTAGAATAAATGTGAGCTAGCTGTGAAACTACAGCAGAACAGTGAAGGGAAAGGGAAAACCCACATACACACACACACACACACACACATAAATATACGCAAGGATTATGCAATAGCCCACTGTTGGGACCTGCGATTCTGTAGGATTTGATTTATTGGGGGGGGGAGGCTCTAAATCAGAGATCCTAACTTGTCCTGGATAGCAAGAACATTCTGCCTAAAACAATGGTTGACGCATCCTGGTTACAGCAAAATATCTCCATGTAACACCATCATGTGTGCTGGATCCCAATAGACCAATGGTTCTCAATCTGTGGGTCGGGACCCCATTTGGGGTCGAACGACCATTTCACGGGGGTTGCCAAACAATGCAGTCCGCCATTTTTTCCCCCTTTTCCTTAGCTGTGCTACTCCCTTTTATTCTATTGGCTTTTGAAAGCCAATAGAAGAGACTCTCTTGAATAGAGTCTCATTCTATTGGCTTTCAAAAGCCAATAGGAATTGTCCAGGCTGTCTCTGCCCTGCTGAGCCCGCCAAAAGTCCCATTCTGCAAACGGTGCTGCACCAGTTGAGTAGTCCTCGACTTACGACCAGTTGAGTAATCCTCGACTTATGACCGGTTGGGGGTCGCGGCATTAAAAAGGTTGAGAACCACTGCAATAGACAATAAAGTGTAATTCAAGGTGCTACTTATTAGATTTTTATTTTTTATTAGATTTATCCAAACTTTATTACTTTAGAATTAACTCTAAGCAGCCTAGAACATCCCTAATACTCCCCCTATTTTCCCCACAACAGCCCCCTGTGAGGTGGGTTGGGCTGAGAGAGAAGGACTGGCCCAAAGTCACCCAGCTGGTTTTCATGGCTAAGGCAGCGCTAGAAAACTCACTGCCTCCTGGTGATTGGCCCCAAATCACTCTGTTTTTGTGCTTAAGGCTGGATTAGAACTCACTGTCTCAAGGAGATTCGCCAAAATCCACCCAGCTGGCTCTTGTGCCTAAAGTGGGATTAGAACTCACCATGTCCTGATGATGGACCTAAAGCCACACAGCCGACCTTCACGCCTAAGAACTAGAACTGTCACCCAGCCAGCTTTCACACCTATGGCAGGACTAGAATTCGCCCTCTCCTATGATTGGCTCTCATTCCTAAGCTCTCGTTCCTGGCTTTTGTGCCTAAGGCAAAACTAGAACTCCCCTGTCTCCTGGTGATTGGCCCAAAGTCACCCAGCTGGCTTTCATGCCTAAGGCGGGACTAGAACTCTCTGTCTTCTGGTGATTGGCCCAAAGTCACCCAGCTGGCTTTCATGCCTAAGGCTGGACTAGAACTCTCTGTCTTCTGGTGATTGGCCCAAAGTCACCCAGCTGGCTTTCATGCCTAAGGCGGGACTAGAACTCTCTGTCTCCTGGTGATTGGCCCAAAGTCACCCAGCCGGCTTTCATGCCTAAGGCGGGACTAGAACGGAAATGTTTGCCTCGATTGTGGTGGTAAATCAAGGACTACCTTTATTACAGCCACCCAGGTCCAGATGTGAGGAAACCTCTGCATTTAAATATTATTAAATATTAATAATAATAATAAAGTTTGAAGGAACCTTGGAGGTCATCTAGTCCAACCCCCTGCTCAGGCATGTAACCCTATACCATTTCGGACAAATGGTTGTCCAGTCTCTTCTTAAAGACTTCCAGTGTTGGAGCATTCACCGCTTCTGGAGGCAGGTTGTTCCACTGGTTAATCAGGAAGTTTCTCCTTAGTTCTAAGTTGCTTCTCTCCTTGATCAGTTTCCATCCGTTGCTTCTTGTCCTGCCTTCAGGAGCCTTGGAGAATAGCTTGACTTCCTCTTCTTTGGGGCAGCCCCTGAGATACTGGAACACTACTATCATGTCCCCCCTCGTCCTTCTCTTCGTTAAATTAGACAGACCCAATTCCAGCAACCGTTCCTTATATGTTTTAGCCTCCAGTCCCCAATACAGCCTCCATCTGTATTCTGTATTCGGGCAGGGGTGCAAATCAAAGCACCTTTAACATCACCGCAAAGGCCCAAATGTATGGTGGTTTTTTTTGCACTGTTTATTTTTTAGCAACTTAAGGGGAAACCTCTGTTTTCTCTGCCAAACTGCCATGAATAAAGTCCAGCTGCTCCCAGAACACAGAAGAATGGGAGAAAAAATACTCCCTCTTTGACTGAGTAGGTTAAAAGAGAAAGATAAAAGTGTAAAGTGTGACACACACAAACACCCAACCTCTTGATGTTCGGGACAACAACGTTCAAAATCACGTTATTCCATGTGTTCATCGGTTCCGGTTTATCCCTTGTATATTTAATTTTAAATTTTATTTCTTGACATTTCACATTAGGGCTTCAACGCTCTGTGGGTGAGTATTTGATTCGTTAGCTGCATTTTCTATTAGGATCGATAGATTTAGTTAGCCATATGCAGGTAGTCCTCAACCTATGACCACAATTGAGCCCAAAATTTTGGTGGTTAAGCAAGACATTTTTTAAAGTGAGTTTTGCCCCATTTTATACCCTTTCTTGCCACTGTTGTTAAGTAGATCACCACAGTTAAGTTGGGAACACGGTTGTTAAGTGAATCCAGCTTCCCCCATTGACTTTGCTTTTCAGAAGGTCGCAAAAGGGGATCACGTGACCCCGGGACACCGTCGTAAATGTGAGTCAGTTGCCAAGCATCTAAATTTTCATTATCTAACCATGGGAATGGTGCAACAGGCATAAGTGTGAAATAGTCATGTCATTTTTTTGTGCCATTGTAACTTCAAACGCTCGAGGACTACCTGTATTTGTTATCTTATGGATGCGTTCTCATGGTTTTCTTTTTCATTGTTCATTTTATTGTTCATATTTTATTTCTGTTTTGTACACTCTCTTTTCTTTTCTTTCTTATTTTTCTAAGCCTGAGGGTTACTGTTTTGCTTTTAAATATATTTACCTTTATTATAGGTTTTTCTCCAGAGTTTGTACTTTCAACTTTGTGTATATTGTATCTTTTTTTTGCTTTTAACATTATTGTTTGCATCCTTGCCTTCCTATGCTGGCCTATCACTGTAATTAAAATTACATTTTGTTTGTATGGTTTGTCACCTTGAGTCCTCCTTAATTGCAAAGGAACAAACATGTGCATTCAGAAATCGCTAACCCGGGTTAATTTGAGACCATGGTTTCAATTGTCTCACATCCGATGTCTAATCATTGTAAACCTTTAATATGCTTTTATGCATAATTCACACAGCCTGACAAGGCTTATTAACTAGGTTAGGTAAATGCCTTGCAAAATAATCTTTGTTAACAGCCTATCAACATGGTGTGTTTATGGCCAGCAATAGCAAGATGCTGGTTTATAACTCAGTGTCTCCTGCAAATTGAGAAAGCAGGTTAATTCAGCAAGCGCGTGTTGTGTGAACATGGCCAATGAGACACAGCAGGTGACTCGACTCCTGTTTCTACCCAGCTGAGAATCCCTCCTATTCATTTGACCCAGTCTGGACAGGGGCAAGCCCGTGGACTCTTCTTTCACACAACCATTTACGTACACACCTAGAGCAAGCCAACTTATGAGTTTGCTGGTTTCAGCTCAATGGCTTTGTGGATTGGCACAAGAGGGGGCCTGTGTGTGTGTGTGTGTGTGTGTGTGTGTGTGTGTGTGCGCAGGGGACTATTCACCAGCCATGTTGAGCTGAAATCAGACGTGAGATACATACCAACACAAGACAATGGGTCGTGCAAATCCATGGGGCTCCCCCCTCCCTCCCTCCCTCCCTCATTCCATCCATTTCTCCTCTTGTTATCCATCCCAATACATGCAAGATGAAATGATAGATAGATAGATAGATAGATAGATAGATAGATAGATAGATAGATAGATAGATAGATAGATAGATAGATAGATATAGAGGGAAAGCTAGAGAGATAGATAATGGATAGATAGGAGAGAGGATAGAGATAGATGATAGATAGATAAATAGATAGATAGATAGATAGATAGATGATAGATAGATAGATAGATAGATAGATAGATATAGAGAGAAAGCTAGAGGAGAGATAGAGAGAGGATAGATAAGAGAGAGAGAGAGGATAGAGATAGATGATATAGATAGATAATGATAGATATATATGATTGATAGAAAGATGATAGATAAATATGATAGATGTATGTGTGTGAGAGAGAGAAGGCTAGAGGAGAGATAAAGGGAGAGAAACAATGGATAGAAGAGAGGGAGAGAGAGAGAGAGAGAGAGAGAAAGGAGAGAGAGAGAAAGGAGAGGGAGAGAGAATTATGTAGATAGATGAGAGAGGGACAGAGAAAGACAATGGATAGAAGAGAGGTGGGGAGGAAGATAGGAGAGGAAGATAGGAGAGAGAGAGAGAGATTGAGAGAGAGATCAGATGTTTCCTTGGCGCTGCTGGAAGGTGAACGTTGCGCCTCTAACGCGGGCGGGCAATCCCCGCGCAAGAATTCCACGCCAGCGCAGGAACCTCCGGCTGCGGCTTCACGCCAAAGTCCCGCTGCACCACCGGGCGACTCGTGACCCCCTCCCCTTTGCCCCCTCTCTTTTTCAGCTTCCCCCCCCCTTTTTTTTCACCATCCTAATTGTGGCACACCCCGTTTTCTTCGGATCGCCCCCCAGCTGCGTCCAAAGCCCTCCTGCACTGAGCGTGCCGAAGCGACGGATTAAGGCTAAGGGGGGCGTTTAGAGAATGGGGAGGGGGCCTTACCATGGCAGTCCCGAAGATCTTCCTGGCCACGCCACGCGCGATCTGTCCGTCGGCTTCAACCTTCAGGAAGGTGAAAACGGTCGATTTGGGAAGGCGGGGGGGGGTCTCTTTTCCGAAAAGAACCCCCCTCCCCGAAAAAAAAATTCTTCTTTTTTAAGCCCAAAGGGAGGCTTGCGCTAAAGACCCAATCGAGACAGGACCGAAAGGAGAGGAAAAAACGGGATTTGGGGTGCTGAAGTCCTCGAGAGGAGAAACCTATTTTTCTTTCGCTCGAAAAAATAACAAATAATAGAAAAAAAAAATCGAAGTGTCAGCCGCTCTTCTCTCCTCAATGCTGCCTAGCGCCTTGAAATGTGGGCTTGGGAGCTGTCCCACGCCCCTAGCCAATTTTCTCCCGCCCGGGAAGGCATCACAGATGGATGTGATGAGGAGAAAGGGAACCGGAGGTTTAAAAGAAATCTTTAAAAAAGAAGAAGAAATATTATAATGGGGAGGACGCTACTCTAGCTTCGCCCTTTGGAAAAAGCTCTAATCCGGATACAGAGGGGGGAAGGACAAAAGATCCGCATCCGAAACAGCGTCGTGAGAACCACAGGAGCGAGTGTGATCCCAATCCGGCGCGTCCTGCAGAAAAATTCCCCAGGTTTTCCCTTCTCCCTCCCTCCTCCTGAGGGGCGAGGGGCGGCGGGAGGGGGTGGGCAGGAGCTGGGAGGAGTCTGCAGCCAATCACTTGGCGGGGCCAGAGCGCCAGAGCCAATGGAGAGAGGTGAGAGGCGTGGTCTCCTCTGAGTGCTTCTTTCAACCGAACCTTCGGTGGTTCTTCCGCGCAGAGAAGATGGGACATTGAGGTCTAGCCGCATGGGGAGTAAACTGAAAGGAGGAAGACAGAAAAGCGAGGGGGGGGGATCGAACGGAAGAGTCCCTAAAACAATAAGATCCCTTCTTTTGTAAAGAACTTGACCCTGAGTTCAAGATCTACCTTAACCGTGAAAGCCAAATGAATGTCTTTGGGTCTGTCACTTTGTTCCAGCCCTACCCACCTCAAAGGGTTGTTATGGGGGAAAGTAGAAGGAGGAAGGCACACTGGATATGTTCACTGTCCTGGGTTATTTGTAAAAAATAAAAGTATGGTTCAAAGAACATAAATAATCCTGATTTTCTGTATTTGGCACCCACAGCCCCCCTGTGAGGTTTTCATAAGCAAAGGAGTGCAGGGCAGTTCAGAGTAAATTGTTGCAGATAGATTTCCCCTGGACCTGGAGGCTTTTAAGCTGTTTTTCTCAACCTTGAAGATGTGCATATACTTCAATCCCCAGAATTCCTCAGCCAACTCTCAAGTTCCCAGGTTTGAGAAACAGTCTTCTTCATAGACTGCGCCTGGTGCTGGAGGTTCTAGTCTTACTCTCTTCTTAATTACCAGTGCTGTTGATAATTTGGCTGCTATTCAGCCTTTAGTGCTAGCTTCTGCCAATATATATATAAAAACGGCTAAGGAATTCTGGGAGTTGAAGTTCATCCCTCTTAAGTTTGCCAAGTGTGAAAAACCTTGCCCTTAAAACACTGCAGTATTTAGTTGTGCATGCACACAAACACCCCTCCCACAAACACACACACTCTTACAAACATTGTTATTTGTGGACCTGTTTTCATATAAATGCCTAATCATTAAAGGAAGGGACCCAAAAAAAACCACCCCTCTCTAAAATTAGCATTTTGTCATTTGGGAAAGAATGCTTTGGCTTAATGGATTTATTTATTTATTTATTTTTTAAACCACACTTCACTTGGAAAGGTAGCATGTCAGGGCAAAGATTTCTCTACCTTTCTAGAGGCAGGGTTTTTTTTTTTTTTTTAAGTCCAAATTCACAGTTTTGTGTGACAAGGGACAGGACAGGTTTGGCAAGAATAAAAAGATCTGAATTAGTGAGCGGAAGAATATTTATTTTACTTTTTTTATTGGTTAAATTAAAATGATAACAAAAATAAATTTGTTTAATTAATTTAATTTAATTAATGAATTATTAATTGAATACACTTGTTAAGTTTAGATTTGATATGGGAAGTTTGGACATATAAAGGTGGTTCTTGAATTTCAACCACTCGTTTAGTGATGATTTGAAATTACAGTGGCACTGAAGGAAGTGACTTAGAACCGGTCCTCGCTCTCACGACCCGTCACAGCATCCCCCATGGTCACGTGATCAAAATTCGGATGCTTGGCACCTGACTCACATTTATGACGGTCACAGTTGTCCCACGGTCACGTGATCCCTTTTTGTGACCTTCTGACAAAAGTCAATGGGAGGACAGATTCACTTAACCGTGTTACTCACTTAACCTGTGGGGATTCACTTAACAACCATGTTACTCACTTAACAACTGTGGGGATTCACTTAACAACCATGTTACTCACTTAACAACTGCAAGGATTCACTTAGCAACCATGTTACTCACTTAACAACTGTGGGGATTCACTTAACAACCATGTTACTCACTTAACAATTGTGGGCATTCACTTAACAACCATGTTACTCACTTAACAACTGCGGGGATTCCCTTAACAACCATGTTACTCACTTAACAACTGCGGGGATTCACTTAACATGTTACTTAACAACTGCGGGGATTCATTTAACAACCATGTTACTCACTTAACAACTGTGGGGATTCACTTAACAACCATGTTACTCACTTAACAACTGCGGGGATTCACTTAACAACCATGTTACTTACTTAACAACTGCGGGGATTCACTTAACAACCATGTTACTCACTTAACAACTGCGGGGATTCCCTTAACAACCCTGTTACTCACTGAAGAATTGCGGGGATTCCCTTAACAACCATGTTACTCACTGAACAACTGCAGGGATTCCCTTAACAACCACGTTACTAATTTCACTATTGCAACGATGGACTCAAGTGAAATGGGGCAAAACTCAATTGACAAATGTCTTGCTTAGGAAGGGAAATTTTCAGCTCCTTTGCGGTCGTAAGGCGAGGACTACCCTGGAGTGGTTGTGTTTATCTCAGCAAGCGAGTTTATCTTCAGTCAAAGGGGCAAAAAACAGCTTGCAAACCTCAGGGAGGACACATCCATCATACACAATGAAAATCTTGTTATCAATTTATGAGCCATTAAAGAGCCACAATCCAACCTAAAGGAAACATTTAAATTGCACTGCAGGCTGTGATCATCTGCATCCGTCAAGGATGAGAGCTGTCTTCAAATCCTGCTATGCAGGACGCCCTTGGCTCACAACACTTCATTTAGTGACCGTTCGAAGTTACAACAGCAGTGAAAAAAGTGACTTACGGCAGTTTTTCACACTTATGACCGTTGCAGCATCCCCCATGATCAAAAATCAGGCAGTTGGCAACTGACTCATATTTACGACGATCGCAGGGGTCACGTGATCCCCTTTTGCGACCTTTTGTCAAGCAAAGTCAATGGGGGAAGCCAGATTCACTTAACAACTGGGTTGCCAACTTAGCAACTGCAGTGATTCACTTAACAACTGTGGCAAGAAAGGTCATGAAATGAGGCAAAATTCACAACAAATGTTCACTTAGCAACAGAAATTCGAGGTTCAATTGTGGCTGTTAGTTGAGGACTCCTACAATGTGGGAGACTTTTTGGAAAACAGCATCTTTAATTTAGGCACCAGCAGTGTAAAGATTGAATCCCCGGACCTGCCCGGCTGGGTTGTCATCAAAATGTTATTTTTACTGTTTATATTGATTATTTACACAGTCAGCCAGATGTTCAGACTATATTTGCCTTTTTGTCCACCTTTTGGAGTCCTTCCCAAGGATTTGGGATAGGCAGATAGGGATGCTTGGTGGTGTGGGTGCTCTTGTCGCCTGAGAGCTGTTTCCAGTAAATTGCCTTCCGCAATTGACTGATGGGGATCTTGTCAATGTCGGTGGTGTTCAAGAGAAGTTATGATATTTTGTTGCCAAAATTGCTTTTACTGTTATATATTGTGTCATGTTTCCCTGGCTTTTAATGTTTTTAAGTAGGCCAGAGTTGTCTCTAGGTGAAATGGGAAGAAAGAAAGAAAGAAAGAAAGAAAGAAAGAAAGAAAGAAAGAAAGAAAGAAAGAAAGAAAGAAAGAAAGAAAGAAAGAAAAGAAAGGAGAGAAAGAAAGAGAAAGTGAAAGAAAGAAAGAAAAGGAGGGAAAGAGAAAGGAAAAGAAAGAAAGAAAGAAAGAGAAAGAAAGAAAAGAAGGAGGACAGAAAGAAAGAAAGAAAGAAGAAAAAAGAAAAAAGAAAGAGAGAGAGAAGGAAGGATAGAAAGAAAGAGAAAGTGAAAGAAAGAAGAAAAAGGAGGGAAAGAGAAAGGAAAAGAAAGAAAAAGAAAGAAAGAAAGGAAGGAAGGAGGACAGAAAGAAAGAAAGAAAGAAAGAAAGAAAGAAAGAAGAAAAAAGAAAAAAGAAAGAGAGAGAGAAGGAAGGATAGAAAGAAAGAAGAAAGAGGAGGGAAAGAGAAAGGAAAAGAAAGGAAGGAAGGAAGGAAGGAAGGAGAAAGAGGACAGAAAGAAAGAAAAAAAAGAAAGAAAAAAAAGAGAGAAAAGGAAGGAAGAATAGAAAGAAAGAGAAAATGAAAGAAAGAAGAAAAAGGAGGGAAAGAGAAAGGAAAAGAAAGAAAAAGAAAGAAAGAAAGAAAGAAAGAAAGAAAGAAAGAAAAGGAAGGAGAGAAAGTAAGAGAAAAAAGGGAAAGAGAGAAAGAAAAAGAAAGAAAAAAGAAAAAGAAAGGGAAGGAAGGAAGGAGAGAGAAAGAAAGAGAGATGGAGATTGAGATGAAAGAAGGAGAAAGAAAAATGAAGGAATGAGAGAGAGAAAGGAAGGAGGGAAGGAAGGAAGGAAGGAAGGAAGGAAGGAAGGAAGAGAGTGAGAGAAAAAAGAGAAAAAGTAAGAAAGAACAAAAGAAAGGAAAGAAAGAAAAAGAAAGAACAAAAGAAAGATGATAATCATAGCAAAGATATACATAGTCCTCGACTTACGAGCCCAACTGAGCCTACATTTCCACTGCAAAGCAAGATAGTTGTTAACCGAATTTTGCCACTTTACGACCTTCCTTGCCACAGTTGTTAAGTGAATATTGCAGTTGCTAAGTGAATCTGGTTTTCCCATTGACTTTGCTTATAAGAAGGTCGCAAAATGGGATCACGTGATCCCAGGGACGCTGCGATCGTCATCAATATGAGTGCAGCTACCCAGCGCCTGAATGGCAGACTCCCCTGCTGTCAGGGTCACTTGGACGTCCATGAAGAGCTGAGGTGACACTAATGGTGGGATTCAAATAGGTGAACAGCTGGTTCTCTTCATGGATGCCACTTCCGGAAGTCCATTCTGGGCCTGGGCAACAAAAAAGTTAGCTACCTGTTCTGCCGAACTGGTGCGAACCAGCTGAATGCCACCCCTGAGGTGTACTCCGGTGAGATTTTTCTTCTCCATTTCATGGAGATCTAAGGCAGCCCTGGTTGGAAACCCAGATGGGTTTTCTGTCCCTTCCGATGTTCTCAAAACAAGCTAGTCTGGCATGGTGCAGGGACTCTGCAAGGCATCGTAAACGGAGGGGAGCCTTTTGTTTACCTGGATCTGGGTTCATGTTGATGGGGTGAATCAATCCATTTCTCCAACATTCTGCCTTTTTACACCCTTCTTATGCTAACAACGCTTCCTTTGGGAGTAGCTGATCAGCCAATACAGGTAGTCCTCGACTTATAACAGTTCATTTAGTGACCAAAGTTACAGCGGCAATGAAAAAGAATGGACTTATGACCATTTTTCACACATTGCAGCATTCCCCTTGGTCACGTGATCAAAATTCAGAAACTTGCACAACTGACTCATATTTGCGACGGTCGCATGTCCTGGGGTCACGTGATCCCCTTTTGCGACCTTCTGACAAGCAAAGTCAATGGGGAAACCAGATTCATTTACAGACCATGTTACTATCTTAAGAGCTGCAGTGATTCACTTAACAATCGTGGCAAGAAAGGTCATAAAATGGGGCAGAAACTTAACAAATATTTCACTTAGCAACAGAAATGTTGGGCTAAATTGTGGTCATAAGTTGAGGACTACCTTTAAGGCTGGGTTTCCAGTCAGTCCTGGAGATAAAAGAGAGCACAATGCCATCTGGAGAATTCTGAATTTTGTTCATTTTTTTTTTTGGTTGTCGGCATACAATACCTGTTGAGATTTGGAAAAATATTACTGAGTGGTGACTTTTCCATAGGAAAGGAAGAAATAGTGAAGGAGCTTTTCCTCTCAAATCGTTGCCATGAAAAACAAGAGAAAGCAAAATGATAGTAACAATAAACAGTGGGTTTATAGGCAAAATAGGTAAGTTCTTGACTTACAACAGTTCATTTAGTGATTGTTTGAAGTCACAACAGTTGTTAAGTGAATCACTGCAGTTATTAAGTTAGTAACATGATTATTAATCTGGCTTCTCTCATTGACTTTGCTTATCAGAAGGCTGCAAAAGGGGATCACGTGACCCCAGGACACTGCGACCGTCATAAATAGGAGTTAGTTGCCAAGCATCCCAATTTTGATCACGTGACCGGGGGGGGGATGCCATAAGGTCGTAAGTGTGAAAAATGGTCATAAGAGACTTGTTTCAGTGTGGTCGTAATTTCAAACAGTCACTGAATGATGTGTTGTACGCTGAGAGCTACCTGTATAGAGTAGGTAGTACCTGACTCAACAGCAGTAACTATGAGAGAGATCACTTGAGCCAGCCGCGTGCTGCAGCTGCCAAAAAAGCCAACACAGTGCTGGGCTGCATTAACAGAGGGATAGAATCAAGATCACGTGAAGTGTTAATACCACTTTACAAGACCTTGGTAAGGCCACACTTGAAATCCTGCATCCAGTTTTGGTCACCACGATGTTAAAAAAGTCATTTAGGGGACTGGAGGCTAAAATATATAAGAAATAGTTGCTGGAATTGGATATGTCTAGTTTAATGAAGAGAAGGACGAGGGGGGACATGATAGCAGCGTTCCAGTATCTCAGGGGCTGCCCCAAAGAAGAGGGAGTCAAGCTATTTTCCAAAGCGCCTGAAGGCAGGACAAGAAGCAACGGATGGAAACTAACCAAGGAGAGAAGCAACCTAGAACTAAGGAGAAACTTCCTGCCTGTTAGAACAATTAACCAGTGGAACAACCTGCCTCCAGAAGCGGTGAATGCGCCAACACTGGAAGTTTTTAAGAAGAGACTGGACAGCCATTCCTACCTGAGCAAGGGGATTGAAGACCAATTCTGTTATTCTGCAATTTTCGTAAGATTCGCACAAAATTACGTTCTCCAAAAATCCTCTGTGGAGGGAGTGTGATCAGATGGGATGGAGTCAAACTACAGTAACTTCTGTGAAAGGGGAACTTATCCTAGGCCAAAGGCAATGTCGGTCAGGCCAGGAAACGTGGTTTTGTTCTGGACATTTGCCCTCTCCAAGGTTAAACTGCCTTCAATTGCTGGCTTCTGCGTTTCTCCCCAGCGACTCTGAAATCAATGCTAAGAAAATAAGAAAAAAAGGATGAGTGCCAGAAAGCGGAGGATAAGGCAGAGGGAGAGGAGAACTGGGCAATAACCTAAGGCCAGGGGAAACATAATCATTATCTTCAGACTTTGAAGGTTATAAGGAAACCAAGTTTCATCCGACAAAAAAACCCCCAAAAACGTTTTCTGCAAGGGAGAAAAAACAACGGAGGTGATTTCCCATCTAATGGGGCCACATCCGGGCAGCATTTTGTCTGCAGAAGAGCATCATCTTCCTGGATTTCTGCCCCTTGGGGTATTCCTCTCCAGATTGTGTAAATCAAAATTATTTCATCTTATTTTGGGATTGAGGAAGTGTGTGTGATTTACGAGCTTCGTGTTTTCAATGGATGGATGGATGGATCCATAGGTGATGGATGGATGGACAGACAGAGGGATGGATGGATGGATGGTTGGATAGATGGATGGATCCATAGGTGATGGATGGATGGACAGACAGAGGGAGGGAGGGATGAAAAGATGGATGGTTGGTTGGTTGGTTGGATGGATGGATGGATGGATGGATGGGATGGATGGATGGATCCATAGGTGATGGATGGATGGACAGACAGAGGGATGGATGGATGGATGGATGGATCCATAGATGATGGATGATGAACAGACAGAGGAAGGGATGGTTGGATGGTTGGATGGATGGATGGATGGATTGATAGATGGAATCGATGGATGGATGTATGGATGGATGGGATAGATGCATGGGATGGATGGATGGATCCATAGATGATGGATGATGAACAGACAGAGGAAGGGATGGTTGGTTGGTTGGTTGGTTAGTTGGTTGGTTGGTTGGTTGGTTGGATGGTTGGTTGGTTGGTTGGCTGGACGGACGGATGGATGGATGGATGGGATCGATGGATGCATGGGATGGATGCATGGGATGGATGGATGGATCCATAGGTGATGGATGGATGAACAGACAGAGGAATGGATGAGTGGTTGGTTGGATTGATGGATGGGATGGATGGATGGATCCATAGGTTATAATAATAATAACAATAATAAAGTTGGAAGGGACCTTGGAGGTCATCAAGTCCAACCCCCTGCTCAGGCAGGAAATCCTATACCATTTCAGACAAATGGCTGTCCAGTCTCTTCTTAAAAACTTCCAGTGTTGGAGCATTCACCACTTCTGGAGGCAAGTTGGACAGAGACGGATGAATGGATGGATGGGTGGGTGGGTGGGTGGGTGGGTGGGTGGGTGGATGGATGGATGGTTGGATGGATGGATGGATGGATGGATGGTGGATGGATGAATGGGTGGATGGATGGGATGGATCGATGGATGGATCCATAGGTGATGGATGGATGGACAGAGAGGGATGAATGGATGGATGGATGGATGGATGGATGGGCAGAGAGATGGATTGATGGATGAAACTAGGAGACAGTGAATTCTAGTCCCACCTTAGGCATGAAAACTGACTGTGTGACTTCAGGCCAGTCCCTCTCTTTCAGCCCCAGCCACCTCACAGGGTTGTTGTAGGGAAAATAGGAGGAGGAAGACTTATTAGATATGTCTGCCACTTTGAGTTATTGATAAAAATAATAAAGATGGGAAAAAGAAAGAAAGAAAGAAAAGAAGGAAGAAATAAAGAAATAAAGAAAGAGAAGGAAGGAAGGAAGGAAGGAAGGAAGGAAGGAAGGAAGGAAGGAAGGAAGGAAGGAAGGAAGGAAGGAAGGAAACTCTGCTGAGACAAGGCTCTGGGGGCATCCCAGAAGAGAAATTTTCCTGGCAAGAGAGAGAAAAACAGAACACCCAAATTCTCATGACTAGCTGACTTCAGGCTGTTTTTCTAATGTTATTAACTATGATGGCTAAATTGGATTTGCTTCCTAAGATGGTTCATATCAACCTGTAGGGAGTTTGAGGCAGAGTCTTGTCTGGGGCTTCAGACCAAAACTGGCTGAGCGTTAGCAGCAAAGCCACTGAGGGCAGGCGTCAGGATTGATGCCTCTGACTCCAGGACCAGACAGAAAAGCAGTCTCTTAATCTCCCACAATGCCCTGCAGCCAGACTTCCCAAAAGCATTGTGGGGAACTGACAGGACAGGGATCCAGCAATTAAGCAGACCGTCCACGGCATCTAATGAAGGACTCCACTAAGGTCAGACCCGGATGGAGGAGATGTGGGAAAGGCCCTGGCTAGAGATGCTGGGTGTTGAGGTTTACTCAAGTGGAAGGAAGGAAGGAAGGAAAAAAAGAAAGAAGGAAAAAAGGAAAAAAGGAAGGGGAAAGAGGGAAGTGAAGAGAGAAGGAAGGGGAGGGGAGGGAAGTGAATGGAAAGAAGGAAGGAAGGAAAAAGAGAACACAAAGGAGGAGGAAGGACAGAAGGAAGGAGGGAAGGAAGGAAGGAAGGAAAGAGAGTGGGGGAGATAGTAAAGGATTAGTATGACTATAGCAAAAGTAATTTATGATTGCTTTTCGAACTTACGACTGTTTGTAGCATCCTCCCGGTCACATGAACAAAATACAGACACTTGGCAACTGACTCATATTTATGACGGTTGCAGTGTCCGGAGGTCATGTGATCACCTTTTGTGACTGTCTATTGTTAAGCAAAGTCAATGGGAGAAGCCAGATTCATTTAACAACCGTGTCAGTAACTTAAAAACTGCAGTGATTCACTCAACAGCTGTGACAAAGAAAGGTTGTAAAATGAGGCAAAATTCACTTATCAGCTGTCTTGTTTAGCAACAGAAATTTTGGGCTCAGTTGGGGTCGTTAGTCACGATTCATACCTAATAGGAATCAGTTGCCAGGCGTCCGAATTTGATCCTGGGGATGCTGCAATGTTTATAAGTAAAAAAAAAAAAAGAGTCACAATTCACTTTTTTTCAGTGCCGTTGTAACTTCGAAAAGTTCCTAAACAAATTGAGGACCACTTCTAGAAATATTTTATTTATTTATTTATTTATGAGACTTATATACCGCTTTAAGTGCAAGCACTCTCTAAGCGGTGTACACCAGTAAGCAATGTATATATATATATTTACATTGCCCCCAACAATCTGGGTCCTCATTTTACCTACCTCGGAAGGATGGAAGGCTGAGTCAACCTTGAGCCGGTGAGATTTGAACCGCTGACCTGCTGAACACAGTCAGCTAAAGTGGCCTGCAGTACTGCACTCTAACTGCTGCGCCATCCAGGACTACCTGGATAATAGAGTAGAGTAGAGTAGAGTAGAGTAGAGTAGAGTAGAGTAGAGTAGAGTAGAGTAGAGTAGAGTAGAGTAGAGGAGTGAATAGAATAGAATAGAATAGAATAGAATAGAATAGAATAGAATAGAATAGAATAGAATAGAATAGAATAGAATAGAGCTGGAAGGGACCTTGGAGGTCTTCTAGTCCAGCCCCATGCTTAAGCAGGAGAACCTAAACCATCTCAGACAGATGACTATCCAGTCTCTTCTTAAAAACCTCCAGTGATGGAGCACCCACGATATCTGGAGGCAGGCTGTTCCACTGGTTAATTGTCTTCACTGTCAGGAAGTTTCTCCTTAATTCCAGGTTGCTTTTCTCCTTGATCAGTTTCCAACCATTGTTTCTTCTCCTGCCTTTGGGTGCTTTGGAGAATAATGTGACCCCCCTCTTTTTTGTGGCAGCCCCTCAGATACTGGAACGCTGCTATCATGTCTCCCCTGTTTCTTCTTTTCTTTAGACTAGCCAAACCCAAGTCCTGCAACTGTTCTTCCTATGTTTTAGTCTCCAGGTTTTGGATCCTCTTAGTTGCTCTTCTCTGAATTTTTTCCATATTCTCAACATCTTTTTTGTGATATGGTGACCAAAATTGGCTGCAGTATTCCAGGTGTGTTCTTACTAGGGTTTTATTAAGCTTGTTTTCATAATACTTCATGTGAACTTGATTCTATGCCTCTGTTTGTACAATTATTTCTTGCAGGCTTCCCCCCCCCCCAATTTTAGGCATTGCCCATCTCTTAAGCATTCACCACATCCTAGATATTTCTCTGCCTAATTGTGCAACAATCTTTTTATAGCAAACCTGCTGCCTTTGCGTTGCACCAGAGATACCACCGGGCACTGTTTTGTCATGCTCGTTTCCCAAGGCTGGGAGGCTGGTTTGATTGTATTTTTAGTAAATACATTTGAAAAGCGGCCCCAAACAACCATGCCCACATGTCCCCACCCACCGCCCCAAGATTTTTCACCCATTTTGGAACATAATGTCTCTGCTTTTTTGGCTTTTGTGCTCATCCAATCGGGTGCCAGCCGTGGAATTAAAGAGAGGACTCCTTGTGCATTTCAATGGCCTCCATCTGTATTCAGTTTGTCGGGCCGAGTTGTGCAAACAACAACAAAGGATGTCGGGAGAAGGGGCGGAGGGGAGAATGTGTGGGTTTCAAGCACGAGTTTGATGTCTCCAAAGCCACCAGCTGGCCAGACTTTTGATCTTGCAGAAAGCTTTGATGCCCTGATGAGATTTCCACCCTCTGCAGATAGTCCTCCAGTTACGACCACTTGTATAATGGTTGTTGGGAGCTGGGAATTTAGTGGCCGTGGAGAGTTACAAAAAAAAAAAAAAAAAGCGACATACATGTTTTTACTTAGCTGATATAATAAGAACTGTACCAGCTTAAATATGAGATAGTAGACATTAAGAGAAAAAGAGAGGAAGTATTTGATATTGAAACAAGAGAAATTTTGGTTACTAAATTTAAGACATTTGGAAATGAATAGAAAATAAGAATGTTACACTGTATTATTAATTAGATGGTGAGAAATAGAATATATTCAAATAGATAAGATGTGTATCCTGAATATTAGACTTTGTGATGAATTGTAATACAGGGAACTTTGGTTACTTAAAACTTGGAAATTATAAATATTAAATGTTAAATTTAAATATTAATGGGAAACTAAACTAATTAGGACATTGATTGTCTATAAGACTGAATGTTAAAATAACCAGGATATGTATAAGCTAAAAATTATTGATAAGTATGTTATTTTTATTTAATTGATATAATAAGAATTGTATTAGTTTAAACATGAGACAGTAAATGCTAAGGGGAAAAGAGGATATATTTAATGTGGTAGTTTGAGATTGGTACTAAAGATACTTGTATGTCACTGAATTATCGATTAACTCAGATGCCACTTTGTTTTTTAAATACCGTATTTTCTGGCGTATAAGACGACTCGGCGTATAAGACGACCCCCGACTTCGGAGATGATTTGCATGGTTTAGAAAGTCGTCTTAAACGCCGGAAAATACGGTACGTAAATGTAAAATTAGAAAATCAGTCAAACAATAAAAAAATGACAAAAACAGCAGAACAGAGTATAAAATGTTTAAAAAAAAAGCGACACGCAATCATTTGTCACCTCTGTGGTCACAGGATAAAAATTCAGACACTTGGCAAATGACACTTGCAGTGTCCCAAGGTCATGTGATCCCCTTTTGCGTCTTTCTTGGCCTCTCAGCAATCCTCGCAGCTACAACCGTTGCAGCATGCCTACGGTCACGTGATTGAAATTCGGGCAACCCGCTTGTGTTTATGACTGTCACAGCGTCCTGGGGTCTTGTGATCACGATTTGCAATATTCCCAACTGACGTCCGACGAATAAAATCAGTTGGGGAAGCTGATTTACTTAAGGATTTTATGATTCACTCAAGAAGGGCAGTGATTTCGCTTACCAATTGTGGCAAAAAAGGTTGTAAAATTGAACATGACTCGCTTAACAACCCACCTGCTTAGCAATGGAAATTTCCGGTCACAATTGCTATTGTATATCAAGAAAGGACGAGTATCCTATAAGTCCATTTGCCTTCAATGGAGAAGACTCCGTGGGATGGACACGGCCCAATGGCAGCTGAGCCGAAAATTGATGCTGTTCAGTGAGTTTCACCCCATTTCATGACCTTTGTTACCACAACTGTTAAGTGTGGTAAGTTATCGCTGCAGCTGATAACTTAGTAACATGGTTGTTAAGTGAATCTGGTTTCCCCCATTGATTGTGCTTGTCAGAAGGGGGATCATGTGACCCTGGGACACTGCGATCGTCATAAATACGAGTCAGTTGCCAAGTGTCCGATTTTTGATCACGTCACTATGGGGAATGCTGCAATGGTCGTAAGTGTGAAAAAAAATCCTAAGTCACGTTTTTTCAACACCATGGTAACTTTCGAAGAGTCAGTAAATGAATTGTTGTAAGTTGAGGACTACCTGTATTTCCATTTTTTTTTTTTTTGGTCCACTAGAGTAGTGGTAACAAACCTATGGCACGGGTGCCAGAGGCGGCACTCAGAGCCCTCTCTATGGGCACGCGCGCCATGCCCCGGAGATGGCAACTGTCCTTCTTCAACCAGCCGCCCGCTAACTCGCCAAGGTCCCACATGGCTGGATGCATCCCAGCACCCATGCGCTTGCTGGCCTCTGTGTGCAGGGGCTGATGGTGTCAGGCAGCAGCTGTCTTGGCCCTGCCTCACCTTGCCTTGTGACATGGCACCCCTGCCCTGCCTCACCTTACCCCGCAGAACCAGCCTCCTGCCCACCGACCTACCCGCCAGAGACCCCTGGATCTCCCCCAACCTTGCCCGGCCCCCACGGGCGTCCCTCCCCACGAGCAACATTGAGGTGATCACACCCACCTTGGCCACACCCACCCAGTCTGCCATGACCACCACAGCCATGCCCACCCAGTGGGCCACACCCACCTGGCACCCGGAGATAAATAAGTGGGTTTGGGGTTGCAGTTTGGTCTCTAAAAGGTTCGCCATCACTGGCATAAGAGTTTCTTTGCAAGGGTTTCAGCGTGCTGGTGGAAATGTTCTGACAGTGTCATTTTGTATGTTTTGTGTGTGTATGTGTATAAACAAGAAGTACGGTCAATAAATACACAAGATCTGCATTTTTCATAGGAAATTTCATTTCTGCGAATTTACCAACCTGCAGAGGATGGACACCTTTCCCCACTATAGGAAATCCTCAGTTTAGAACAGACATATCAAACACAAGGCTCAGGGGCTGGATGCAGCACGTGAAGTGGTTTCATGTGGCCCGTGAAGCCATCCTGGAAACAGTGAGGGAACGGCCCCCACTGCCTTGGCCCTGGCCCAGGCCGGCCGGGAGCTAATGTACAATTTTGTGGTGGCCCTCTATGCTGAAACGCATTCAGTCTTAGCTCCAGAAGGTCGTCTGGAAACAGCGAGAAACCAGCCCCTGCCGCATCGGCCCCGCCCCCTGGGTGCATGCTGGAGAGGTGACACCCTTTGTGAGGAATGACGAAATGGACTGCGCCTTGGTGCTTGCCTTGGTCCCACCCCCTTCTGCCAGAGACCCTCAGATCTGTCCCACTCCTGCCCAGGCCCCCACGGGCACCCTTGACGTGAACGATGTAGAGCTGGCCACACCCACCCAGTAGGCCACACCCACTCCATCTATGCCCACTCAGTAGGCCACACCGACCCTGGCCACACACCCCTGCCCCCCTGAGGGCAACTGCAATACTGATGCAGCCCTCAATGAAGTTGAGTTTGACACCCCTGGTTTAGAACATCTTGTTTAGAGAACGTTTGAAGTTACAACGTAAAAAATGACCTATGGTTTTTTTCAGAGTTACAAGTGTGTAAAATTCAGACGCTTGGCAACTGGCTCATATTTACAACAGTCGTAGCGTCCCGGGGTCAGGCCATCCCCTTCTGCGACCTTTTGACAAGCAAAGTCAACAAGGAAGCCAGATTCATTTAACGACCGTATTACTCACTTAACGACTGCAGTGATTCCCTTAACAACGGTCGCAAGAAAGGTTGTAAAAGGGGGCCAAACTCACTTAACAAACGTCTCACTTTGCAAGAAAAATGGGTTATCCTCGGCTTACGTCACAATTGGGAGCAGAGTTTCCGTGGCTAAGCAAGGCACTGGTTAAGTGAGTCTCATACCTAATTTCATGACCTTCCTTTCTATCAGGGTTGTTAAGTGAATCACAGACGTTTATTAGGTGAATTGTGCAGTTGTTAAGCAAATCTGGCTTCTCCCATGGACTCTCAGGATTTTGACATGCGGTGACGGTTGTAATGTGAGGATCAGCCATAAGTCACCTTTTTCAGTGCAGTTGTGCCTTCAGATGGTCACAACTTAACAAATGGTTGTAAGTTGAGGACTACTCTACTTAAATAAAATAAAATAAAATTCAGTACAGGTAGTCTTCGACTTACAATTGTGTCCGACTTTTCAGTTGCTAAGTGAGACATTTGTTAAGTGACTTTTGTCCCATTTTCACAACCTTTCTTGCTACAGTTCTTAAGTGAATCACTGCATTTGTTTAAGACAGTCACACGGTTGTTAAGTGAATCTGGCTTCCCCATTGACTTTGCTTGTCAGAAGGTCGCAAAAGGGGATCACGTGTCCCTGGGACGCAGCAACCGTCATAAATAGGAGTCAGTTACCAAGCTTCTGAATTTTTATCATGCTGCAATGGTCGTAAGTGTGAAAAATGGTCATAACTCACTCTTTTCAGTGCTGGCGTAACGGTCACTAAATGAACTGTCGTAAGTGGAGGACTATCTGTGATGGGAGGGAATTTTGCATGTGGAAAACCGGAACTTGGGTTTTGTTTCCAAGTTGTGTGTGGGCGTTTTCTTCCCTTTGGGAGGGGTGTGTGTGTGTTTCTTTGTGTCTGCTTCCAGGTCCTGGGCAGGACATGGGCAGAATGTGATATCCCTGGATTTCCCCAACCTCATTCTGGTTTCTTTAATGAAGCTTTTTAATGATGTTTGGACAGCCTTGTGTTTCCTTTTCGGCCCATCAATGCAGGCTGGGGAAGCATCCTTTAAAACAATTACGCCATCATCTACATCTAATTGGTTGAAGCTTGCGTGGTTAATAACTTCACTCTGCTCAGCATCTGCCGGTGAATAAATTGCTTGGCTGCCAATGAGTGTGGCACGGACGTCTGGCTTGAACAAACAGGAGGGGGCTTTTGGGGCACAGAAGGGGATATTGAAACTCTGAGGTTCAATGGGGGGTGGGGGCCGGGGGCTTGGTGCTCTCTGAGCTTGGTGGTTTTTTTGCAGTTGGGCTTCATGACCCAACTGGGGAACCTCATCAGGGCTAGAAGGGAGTGGGGTTTGTGGAGAGGAAGAGGAGGAGGAGGAGGGAGGGAGGGAGGGAGGGAGGGAGGGAGGGAGGAAGGAAGGAAGGAAGGAAGGAAGGAAGGAAGGAAGGAAGGAAGACTGTGATGTCATTCCTCTCTGAGCTTGGTGGTTTCCTTGCAGACATTTCATGACCCAACTAGGTAACATCATCAGTGCTAGAAGGAAGTGGGATATGTGGAGAAGAGGAGGAGGAGGAAAAGGAGGAGGAGGAAGGAAGGAAGGAAGGAAGGAAGGAAGGAAGGAAGGAAGGAAGGAAGGAAGGAAGGAAGGAAGGAAGGAAGACTGTGATGTCATTATTCCTCTCTGAGCTTGGTGGTTTCCTTGCAGACATTTCATGACCCAACTAGGTAACATCATCAGTGCTAGAAGGAAGTGGGATGTGTGGCGAATAGGAGGAGGAGGAAAAGGAGGAAGAAGGAAGGAAGGAAGGAAGGAAGGCTGTGATGTCATTATTCCTCTCTGACCTTGGTGGTTTCTTTGCAGACATTTCATGACCCAACTACTGTAGGTAATATCATCAATGCTAGAAGGGAGTGGGGTTTGTGGAGAAGAGGAGGAGGAGGAGGAGGAGGAGGAGAGGAAGAAGAAGAAGAAGAAGAAGAAGAAGAAGAAGAAGAAGAAGAAGAAGAAGAAGAAGAAGAAGAAGAAGAAGAAGAAGAAGAAGAAGAAGAAGAAGAAGAAGAAGAAGAAGAAGAAGACTGGTGTGCTTGGTGCTGTCTGAACTTGGTGGTTTTCTTGCAGACGTTTCATGACCAACTAAGTAATATCATCAGTTCTGCTGAGGGGTGTGTGGAGAGGAAGAGGAGGAGGAGAAGGAGGAGAGGAGGAAGACTGTGGGGTCCTTGATGCTCTCTTGGTTGTTTTCTTGCAGACCTTTCGTGACCCAACTAAGTAACATCATCAGGGGTAAAAGAAGTGAGATTCTAGCTTGTATTGATGATTATGTTACCTAGTTGGGTCACAGACAACCATATTTATTTGCTGTGTATATGTAGGGGTGTGGGTCTATACATATGTTGTACATAGTATGTTTAGGCGTGTGTCATGTATGTGTTTCACTTTGAGAGCGGGCAACTAAATTTCTTTTTTGATGTGTGCCATTGTGCCCACAGTAAAAAAAAATGACAATAAAGGTTATCTTATCTAGTTCATTAGAATCCTGGAGAGCTCCATTGTAATTCTGAATGGTTGCTAAGCAACCTGACATAAGTTGAGGACCACCAGTTCTGAAATCTGGATCTTCCCTTTCTAAAGTCTCACCCGTCTTGAATGCCCCCCCTCCAGGAATTTCAGATGAGTTTGAGACTCCTCCCCTCATTCGTACTTCCTAGGACAGTGGTTCTCCACCTGTGGGTCGGGACCCCATTTGGGGTCGAACGACCATTTCACGGGGGTCGCCAAACAACGCAGTCCGCCATTTTTGCCCCCTTTTCCTTAGCTGTGCTACTCCCTTTTATTCTATTGCTTTTGAAAGCCAATAGAATAGACTCTCTTGAATAGAGTCTCATTCTATTGGCTTTCAACTGCCAATAGGAATGGTCCAGGCTGTCTCTGCCCTGCTGAGCCCGCCAAAAGTCCCATTCTGCAAACGGTGCTGCACCAGTTGAGTAGTCCTCGACTTACGGTTGGGGGTCGTGGCATTAAAAAGGTTGAGAACCACTGTCCTAGGACCTAGCCAATCAGAGGAACGCACAGCTATTTATGCAAATGAGAGCCCCTGCTGTCAGAAATTCCAGATGGAGGGCTGGCTGGGGAATTCTGGGAAGTGAAGTCCACAGATCTAAAAGCTGCGAAGGTTAAGAAACACTTTTGTGTGTTCTTCACGGCTACAGTGTGTATTCTTATAATTGAAAGCCAGAATTGGACAGCAGTGCAGCTATAAATAAGTGATGAACATGAAATTCCTTGTCAAGATGAATCAGCTTTTGCACAGCGTGAGGAAAATCCGTTGCTGGAATACACAATGTTGTCGTTTGTCCGAGAAGTCGACTTTCTCTGGGAAGAAACCGGAACGTTGATAAAAGTCACCAGGGTCTCGATTGAAACAGATCGATCTTTTAAAAATGTTTTTATGGGAACTGATCTGTGAACAGGTTTGTCCTTGACTTACAACGCCTTCGTTTAGTGACCATTAGAAGTTACAACGGCACTGCAGAAAATGACTTGTGACCGTTTTTCACACTTACGACCATGGTCACGTGATAAAAATTCAGATTCTTGGCAATTGTTTCATATTCACGACAGTTCCCAGGTCATGTGATTCCTTTCTAACAATCAAAGTCAACGAGGATGTCCTGTTCACTTAACAACTGTGTTACTCACTTAACAGCAGTAAAGAAAACAGCTGTGGCAAGGAAGGTCGTAAAATGGGACAAAACTCACTGTCTTGCTTAGCAACGGAAATTTGGGGCCCAACTCCCAGAATTTGACCAGGAGACCCCAGGAATTATTAGATATGTAGGCTAAGAAGTGGAAAAATTCAGTTCAAGACTTTGGTGTCTGCTTGCCAAGAAAATTGTAGGAATCCGTCCAGGAAGATCATCTTAAGTTGATCCCACTTCAAAGGCAATTTTACTCTTGAACTGATCAAAGCGTAACTTTATAGATGTGGCTGCGCTTAATTCCCAGCATATGGCAATATTTTTTCCCATTACAGGTGTCCTCGATTTACAATAGTTCCTTTAGTGACCATCTGAAGTTATAACAGCGCTGAAAAAAATGATCAATGACTGTTTTTCACACTTATGACCATTACAGCATCCCTGTAGTCTTGTGATCAAAATTCAGACACTTGGCAACTGACTCGTATTTATGACTTTCACAGTATCCTGGGATCATGTGATCTACTTTTGCGACCTCCTGGCAAGCAAAGTCAATGGAGAAACCACTTGTTTACATGTTAATGCAGGGATTCACTTAAGAACTGGGGTGAGAATGGTCGTAAAATGGGACAAAGCTCACTTAACCTCTGCCTTGCTTAGCGAGTGGAAAGATTGGACTCAGTTGTGTCGTACGTCGAGGACCACCTGTATTTGTGGCCTCTGCAGCTCAGCTAATAAAACAGGGTCACTTCACCTACATTTGCAAACTGGGCTTCTGGCCAAGGAGAAGCAGCAGCTGCCGCTGAATGTGGTTTGATTTAATTATGGGATGTCCGTGTTGTGACAAAGAAGAAATGAGAAAGAGGGAGAAAGGGAGGGAGAGAATGAGAGAGAGATGGAAGGAGAGAGGGAGAGAGGGAGGGGGAGGGGGATGGAGGGGGAGAGAGAGGGAGGGAGAGAAAGGGAGGAAAGGAGAGAGGGAGGGAGGGAGAGAGGGAGAGAGGGAGGGAGAGGGGGAGAGAGGGAGGGACAGGAGAGAGGAGGAGAGAGGGAGGGAGAGTCAGTGAGGGAGAGGAATGGAAAAAGAGAGGGAGAGAGGGAGGGGAAAGGGAGGGAGAAAAATAGGGAGTGGGAGATAACAGTGGGAGAGAGGGAGAGAAAGGGAGGGAAGTAGAGAGAGAGAGGGAGGGAGAGAGAGGGAAGGAGGGAGGAATGGAGAGTGGGGGAGGGGGAGAGAGGGTGGGAGAGATAGAGAGGGAGAGACAGGGAGGGAGGGAGAGGAATGGAGAGAGGGAGGGCAGGGGGAGAGGGAGGGAGAGAGGAGAGAGAGGGAGAGAGGGAAGGAGAGGGAGGGAGGGAGAGAAAGAGGGAGAGGGAAAGAAAGGGAGAGGAAAGGGAGGGAGAGGAATGGAGAAAGGGAGAGAAAGGGAGGGAAGGAAGGGAGGGGGAGGAGAGAGGGGGAGAGAGGGATGAAGGGAGGGAGAGAGGGAGGGGAGAGGGAGGGAGAAAAATAGGGAGTGGGAGATAAACAGAGTGGGAGAGAGGGAGAGAAAGGAAGGGAAGTAGAGAGAGAGAGGGAGAGAGGGAGGGAGGAATGGAGAGAGGGGGGGGAGGGGGGAGGGAGAGAGAGAAAGAGGGAAGGAGAGAGGGAGAGAGAGGAGGGAGGGGGAGAAAGAGGGTGAAAAGACAGGGAGAGACAGGGAGGGAGGGAGAGAGGTGGAGATGGAGGGAGAGAGAGGGAGGGAGAGGAATGGAGAGAGGGAGGGCAGGGGAGAGGGAGGGAGAGAGGAGAGAGAGGGAGAGAGGGAGAGAGGGAAGGAGAGGGAGGGAGGGAGAGAAAGAGGGAAAGAGAGAGAAAGGGAGGGAGAGGAATGGAGAAAGGGAGGGAAGGAGAGGGAGAGGGATTGGGAGGAAGGAGGGAGGGAGGGAGAGAGAGAGGGAGGGAGAGAGTGAAAGAAACAAACACACAGAGAGAGAGATGAATTCAGGCTAACCATTCTTAGCAAATGGAATTGATTCATATTTTTTCACTATTTTTGACCCAGTTTGCAGTCATGAACGATTCCTGGTCACCGGCGCAGAGAATCAAGTGGCAACTTGGCACTCGCCCGTATCCTTAGCAAACAACAACACACACACACAAATGTCCTTTTTGACAGCATCATTCAAAGGGCCGAAGCCCAACTGTTGGTGATTCAAAGGCAAAACATCTCCAGAGCGTACGAAATACAGGTAGTCCTCGACTTACGAACAGAATTGACCCCAAAGTTTGTTGCTAAGCTAGACAGTGAGTTTTGCTCCATTTGATGACCTTGCCACAGTTGTTAAGTGAATCACTGCAATTGCTAAGCTAAGTCAATCTGTCTCCCCCATTGACTTTGCTCGTTCAGGAGGTCGCAAAAAGGGGTCACGTGACCCAGGACGCTGCGACCGTCGTAAATATGAACCAGTTGCCATTTTGATCACATGACCATGGGGAAGCTGCAACGGATGTTAAGTGTGAAAACTGGTCGTAAGTCACATTTTTCATTGCTGTCATAATGCCTTTAGTGAACGGTCACTAAATGAATGGCTGTACGTTGGGGACTCCCTGAACTGCTGTTGGTTGGCTGAGAGAGTCTCAAAGCCACCAACAGTCTCAGCTCTCTGTTGCACCAGGAACATCAGAAAAGAAATAAATTGGATTACAGGTGGTCCTCAACTTACAACGGTTCACTTAGTGATAGCTCGAAGTTACTGGAAAAAGTGACTTATGACCATTTTTCACACTTAACGACTGTTGTAGCATCCCCATGGTCATGTGATCAAAGTTCAGACACTGGGCAACTTGTTCATATTTATGATGTTGCTGTGTCCCCGGGTCATGTAATTCCCTTTTGCGACCTTGACAAGCAAAGTCATTGGGGAAGCCAGATTCGCTTAACAACCGTGTTAATAACTTAATGACTGCAACAATTTACTTAACAATTATGACAAGAATTGATTGAGCAGGGGTTAGACTAGAAGACCTCCAAGGTCCCTTCTAACTTCTTCTGCTACAGGTAGTCCTCAATATCCATCAGTTCATTTAGTGACCATTCAAAGTTAAGTGGCATTGAAAAAAATGGTATATGACCATTTTTCACACTTATGACCATTGCAGCATACCCATGGCCATCTGATTTACATTCAGATGCTTGACAATTGATTCATATTTATGACGGTTGCAGAGTCCCGGCATCTCGTGATCCGCCTTTGCAAACTTTGGACAAGCAAAGTCAATGGGAGAAGCCAGACTCACTTAACAACCAGGTGACTAACTTCACAACTGCAGTGATTCACTTAACAACTGTGGAAAGAAAAGTTGTAAAACGGGGCAAAACTAATTTAACAAATGTCTCACTTAACAACAGAAGTTTCAGGCTCAGTTATGGCCATATGTGGAGGACTACCTGATATTGGAAAATCAGTCCACTGTGCGCTCCTGTCATTTATGACGTGAAGTTACGGAGTCATCGTAAGAGCTACATTTGCTGGCAAAAATGTCCTTTATTTCCAAATGGGCTTAGGGGACAATGTTACTTTTGGGTTACTTCTGTTTCCCTGAAAATAGGCAGACGCAAATACTAAAATTTTACCAGCTTCTGAAACACTACAGCTTGTCAGATTAAAAATAATAAGAAGGAAAAAAAACCCAACAACCTTGATGCAATACCATGGTGATTTGACAGCTACCTGCTTTTTCCTTTATAATTTATGGCTTCAGGTTGCTATCAAAAAAGGAAAGAAGTGATTTTTTTTTCTTTGCTTAAAAAACGGAACAATATAATTATTTAGTATTTGTTTTATAGATATCTTGCCTTTATTATTTTTAACAATAACTCAAGGCGATGAACATGCCTAATACTCCTTCCTCCTCCTGTTTTCCCCACAACAGCCCTGTGAGGTGGGCTGGCTTAAAGTCACCCAGCTGGCTTTCATGCTTAAGGTGAGATTTGAACTCACAATCTCCTGATGATTGGCAAAAATGTCAACCAGCCAGCTTTCACGCCTAAGGCGGGACCAGAACTCACCATCTCCTGGTGATTGGCCCAAAGTCACCCAGGCAGCTTTCACGCCTAAGGCGGGACCAGAATTCACCATCTCCTGGTGATTGGTCCAAAGTCACTCACCTGATTCTCTTTCCTAAAGTGGGACTAACTCCTGGTCTCCACCTTTTTGTGGTTAGTTCCTTCCTAGTTCGCATCTAAAAATGGAGGCATTGATTGAGATAACTTGTGAAGCCACATCTACAAACATCTAAGCAAGAGAGATGAGCAGTCTTGGTAGTTTGAAAAACTTGGTTTGATGGCCTTGGTTCAGATCTGTTTAACTTAGGAGGCTGGACTAGACCAGGGCTTTTCAATCTTTTCACCCATTCTACCACTTTATGGATTACTGCCTTGTCGTGGCGAAGGGGCTTGCGTAACTCAATGAAGCTATAAGCTATGCCGTGCAGGGCCACCCAAGACGGACAGGTTATAGCAGAGAGTTCTGACAAAATGTGATCCACTGGAGAAGGAAATGGCAAACCACTCCAGTATCTTTGCCATGAAAACCCCATGGACAGTACTAAAAGGAAAAAAGATATGACGCTGGAAGATGAGCCCCTCAGGTCGGAAGGTGTCCAATATGCTACTGGGGAAGAGCAGAGGGCTAGTACTAGTAGCGCCAGAAAGAATGAAGCGACTGGGCCAAAGCCGAAAGGACGCTCAGCTGTGGATATATCTGGTGGTGAAAGGAAAGTCCAATGCTGTAAAGATTTTTTCTCCATAGGAACCTGGAATGTAAGATCCATGAATCAAGGCAAGCTAGACGTAGTCAAAAAAGAGATGACAAGACTGAACATCGATATCTTAGGAATCAGCGAACTAAAATGGACAGGAATGGGTGAATTTAACTCAGATGACCATCAGGTATACTACTGTGGGCAAGAATCCCTCAGAAGAAATGGAGTAGCCTTCATAGTCAATAAAAGAATAGGAAAAGCAATACTGGGATACAATCCTCAAAATGACAGAATGATCTCTATTCGAATCCAAGGCAAACCATTCAATATCACAGTAGTCCAAATCTATGCTCCAACCACTGGTGCTGAAGAGGATGAAATTGACCGGTTCTATGAAGCCCTACAGCACCTTATAGAATTAACACCAAAAAATGATGTCCTTATCATCATGGGGGATTGGAATGCTAAGGTAGGAAGCCAAAAGATAACCGGAATAACAGGCAAGTTTGGCCTTGGAGTACAAAATGAAGCAGGGCACAGGCTAATAGAATTTTGTCAAGAGAATACGATGGTCATAACAAACACTCTTTTCCAACAACCCAAGAGACGGCTCTACACATGGACATCACCAGACGGTCAACATAGAAATCAGATTGACTATGTGCTCTGCAGCCAAAGATGGAGAAGCTCTATACAGTCAGTAAAAACAAGACCAGGAGCTGACTGTGGCTCAGATCATGAGCTTCTCGTTGCAAAATTTAGGCTTAAATTGAAAAAAGTAGGGAAAAGCACTAGGCCACTCAGGTATGAACTAAATCATATTCCTGATGAATATACAGTAGAGGTAACAAATAGATTTAAGGAACTGGATCTGATAGACAGAATGCCTGAAGAACTATGGATGGAAGTTCGCAACATTGTACAAGAGGTAGCAACTAAAACCATCCCAAAGAAAAAGAAATGCAAGAAAGCAAAATGGCTGTCTGAGGAAGCTTTGCAAATAGCTGAGGAAAGAAGGGAAGCGAAAGGCAAAGGAGAAAGAGAAAGATACACCCAATTGAATGCAGAATTCCAGAGAGTAGCTAGAAGAGATAAGAATGCCTTCTTAAATGAACAGTGCAAAGAAATAGAAGAAAACAACAGAATAGGGAGGACCAGAGATCTCTTCAAGAAAATTGGAGATATGAAGGGAATGTTTCATGCAAAGATGGGCATGATAAAGGACCAAAATGGCAGAGACCTAACAGAGGCAGAAGAGATTAAGAAGAGATGGCAAAACTACACAGAAGAACTATACAAGAATGAGCTTAACATCCCAGATAACCACAATGAGATGGTCATGGACCTCGAACCAGACATCCTAGAATGTGAAGTGAAATGGGCCTTAGAAAATCTGAGCAACAACAAAGCTAGTGGAGGTGACAGTATTCCAGCTGAGCTATTCAAAATCTTAAAAGACGATGCAGTAAAAGTGCTACATTCAATTTGCCAGCAAATTTGGAAAACTCAACAGTGGCCACAGGATTGGAAAAGGTCAGTTTACATTCCAATTCCAAAGAAAGGCAATGCCAAAGAATGTTCAAACTATCGAACCATTGCACTCATTTCACATGCTAGTAAAGTTATGCTTAAAATCCTACAAGCTAGACTCCAGCAGTATGTGGATCGAGAACTACCAGAAGTACAGGCAGGATTTCGAAGAGGCAGAGGAACTAGAGATCAAATTGCCAACATACGCTGGATCATGGAGAAAGCTAGGGAGTTCCAGAAAAACATCTACTTCTGCTTCATTGACTATGCAAAAGCCTTTGATTGTGTGGATCACAACAAATTGTGGCAAGTCCTTAAAGAGATGGGAGTGCCAGACCATCTCATTTGTCTCTTGAGAAACCTATATGTGGGTCAAGAAGCAACAGTGAGAACCGAACACGGAACCACTGATTGGTTCAAAATTGGAAAAGGAGTCAGGCAAGGCTGTATACTGTCGCCCTTCCTATTTAACTTATATGCAGAGCACATCATGAGAAAGGCAGGGCTAGATGAATCAAAAGTTGGAATTAAGATTGCCGGGAGAAATATCAACAACCTAAGATATGCAGATGATACCACTCTGATGGCAGAAAGTGAAGAGGTACTAAAGAGCCTCTTGATGCGGGTGAAGAAGGAGAGTGCAAAAGTTGGCTTGAAACTCAACATTAAGAAAACCAAAATCATGGCATCCGGCCCTCTCAATTCCTGGCAAATAGATGGGGAAGAAATGGAGGTAGTGACAGATTTTATTTTTCTGGGCTCCAAGATCACCTCAGATGGGGACTGCAGCCAAGAAATTAAAAGACGCTTGCTCCTGGGGAGGAAAGCTATGGCAAATCTAGGCAGCATTCTAAAAAGCAGAGACATCACCCTGCCAACAAAAGTGCGTATAGTCCAGGCCATGGTTTTCCCAGTTGCAATGTATGGCTGTGAAAGTTGGACCATAAGAAAGGCTGAGCGCCAAAGAATTGAGGCCTTTGAACTATGGTGCTGGAGAAGACTCCTGCGAGTCCCTTGGACTGCAAGGCGTTCAAACCGGTCAGTCCTAGAAGAGATCAACCCCGACCGCTCTTTAGAAGGCCAGATCCTGAAGTTGAAACTCAAGTACTTTGGCCACCTAATGAGAAGGAAGGATTCACTGGAGAAGAGCCTAATGTTGGGAAAGATTGAGGGCAATAGAAGAAGGGGACGACAGAGAATGAGATGGCTGGATGGAGTCACTGAAGCAGTAGGTGTGAATTTAAATGGACTCCAGAAGATGGTAGAGGACAGGAAGACCTGGAGGAACGTTGTCCATGGGGTCGCGATGGGTCGGACACGACTTCGCAATTAACAACAACCACTTTTAGGATATGGCAGTATCCGAGTACCACCAGTTGCCTAGCAAGGTGTCAAAAACTTGATGACCAAACCAAAAAAAAAAAAAAAAAAAAAGGAAAAAAGTGATGAAGTAACAGGTAGTCCTCCACTTACAACAGTTCGCTTAGTGACTGTTCGAAGTTACAATGGCACTGAAAAAAGTGCCCCTCAAGCCACAGCTGAGCAAGACACCTGCCTGCCCACCCATCGGCGCTCTTCCTCCTGTCTGAGGTTTTCATTGTTGTGAGCGTTTCTGTTGAGAATTGGCAGTGGGAGTGGGGTGGGGGTGTTTGATTTTTATTCCCCTCCATCTGCTGGGTGGTTGCAGCAGGTTTTGGTCACTTCACATGACCCTGGGACACTGTGACCGTCATAAATATGAATCAGTTGCCAAGCATCTGAAAGTAAATCACAAGACCCTGGAGATGTTGCAACATTCCAGGTGACTGGTGCTTCTTCTGGGCTCAGCAGAAGCGCCAGGATCAGTGATGACCTCCAGCTGGAGCCTGGTGCTAATCCTGGCGCTTCCGCTGAGCCCTGACAGCCCTGCAGCTCCAGCCGTCTCTCGCTCAGGCTTGTGCGGTGCTGCCACCAATTCAGCCCATTCCCCTCCCCCACTACTACTTTTCTAGGATGGTGGCGTACCACCTGCCAGGGGCCAATGTACCACAGGTGGTACCCGTACCACTGGTTGAAAAGCCCTGGACTAGAAGACCTCCAAGGTCCCATCCATCTATGCAATTCTATGTAATATCCCAGAAAAAGGAAACTAAATCCACTTTTCTTCCTTTACCAATAAAATCAGTTGGTTGTTTGCACACAGCTTGCTGGGACTGGAGCTGGAAGGGGCCTCAGAGGTCTTCTAGTCCAACCCCCTGCTCAAGGCAGGATATCGTATACCATCCCGGTCACATGGTTGTCCAGTCTGTTTTTTTAAACCTCCAGTGTTGTAGCACCCACAACATCTGGAGGCAGGTTGTTCCACTGGTTCTCACTGTCAGGAAGTTTCTCCTTAGTTCTAGGTTGCTTCTCTCTTTGGTTAGTTTCCATCCGTTGCTTCTTATCCTGCCTTCAGGGACTTTGGAGAATAGCTTGACTCCCTCTTCTTTGGGGCAGCCCCTGAGATATTGGAATACTGCTATCATGTCCTCCCTTGTCCTTCTCTTCGTTAAACTAGACATACTCAATTCCAACAACCGTTCCTTATATGTTTTAGCCTCCAGTCCCCTAATCATCTTTGTTGCTCTTCTCTGTACTTTTTCTAGTCTCAGCATCTTTTTTATATATATCTGAGGGCATCCAGACTTTGGAAAGAGATTTGGGGTAACAAACAGCATCCCTCTTTTGCCATCCTGATCCTAACTTCCTCTCTTCCTCTCATTTCCTGTTTCTTGTCAAATGCCAAAAGAGTGATGTAAATAACGCTTTTTAAGTCCTCCTCGCAAATGAGATGCTTATTTTGTACAGCATGTTGTTGTTGTTTTTTGCTTCCTCTGGTTTCAAAGGGGAATTCACTCTTTCCCTACCTCTTTTAATTAAAACCATTTTCAAAGAGAAAGCATCTTATTTATCATCCAAAAGAGGGTTTTGAGACTTTTTTAATTGACTCTCTTTGGGAAAGCAGCCTCAGCAGGCCTCAGACTAAGAGAGGCGTGCACCATTTTTTACCTCAGCGCGTTTTTTTTTTTCCTTCTGTCTTTCCTTTTCTTGCCTTTGAACCAGCGAGGGGAATCTGGTACACATAGTCCTCAACTTACAATGGTTCATTTAGTGACCATTAAAAGTTACAGTGGCATTGAAGAAAATGACCTAATAAAGTGTTTTTCACACTTACAAACGTTGCAGCATCCCCATGGTCACGAGATCAAAATTCAACTGACTGACACGTCCTGCAGTCAAGTGATCCCCTTTGGCGACCTTCTCACAAATAAAGCAATGGGGGAAGCTGGATTCACTTAACAACCATGTGGCTCACTTAACAACTGCAGGGATTTACTTAACAACTGTGGCAAGAAAGGTCGCAAAATGAGGCAAAACTCAACCAAGTGTTTTCATTTAGCAAGAGAAACTTTGGGCTCAATTGTGGTCGTAAGTCAAGGACTATCTGTATGAACATCCTGACATTTCTTCCCAAAGGCAAACCAAGATGCTTCAATCTGAGGTAATTTCATTCGTGTGTGTGTGTGTGTGTATGTATATGCGGAGGAGGGAATATGGGAGCAACATCCGACTTCTCATTGGCTTCCCCAGTGACTTTACTTGGGGAAGCAGGAAGGGAACATCAGGAATCTTCTTTCATTCCTCTCTTCTTCACTGTTGCTCCCTTTTCCTTCCTTCCTTCCTTCCTTCCTTCCTTCCTTCCTTCCTTCCTTCCTTCCTTCCTTCCTTCCTTCCTTCCTTCCTTCCTTCCTTCCTTTCTCCCTCCCTCCCTCCCTCCCTCCCTCCCTTCCTTCCTTCCTTCCTTCCCAGTCACCTGATCATGGTCTCTTGAAATGGCCATAAAGGTGGGCTGGTTGCCAATGCCCAAAATGTGGTCACATGTTTGAGGGACAGGGGGGAGGGGGGGTGTGAGGCGTCCAAACATTGAAAAAGTCCCTTTTGAGGTTTCCCTCATAACTTCAAATGGTTGCCAAGGGACAAGTCATAAATCGAGAACGACTTGTATAAAGCTGGTGGTCTGATTCTGTAAGGAGCCATTTTAGAACCCCCAAAAATAAATAAATAAATCTGTCACTTTGCTACCAGCAGCCAAAGGAATTCAACTGGACCAGTTCTGAAATTTTCTCTGCAGTAATTTAGGGTGTAAATAAACTTGCCACAATGTCTGGTTGGGACTCTTTACGCTCTTGTTTGGGGGAGCTTCTGGTGGTGGTGGTGGGGGGAGTGGAGGCTGTGTAAGGCAGTCTTTCAACGCTGGTGTTTGAGGTGCCCAAATCTTCTCGTGAGATGTTTCTGCTTGGAAGATTTACCGTTTGAGGAGCTCACACACCAGCCGGGCTGCCACGCTGCTGCCAGGAAATGTCTCCCTTCTTGCTGGAGCTTCCTGGAATTAGCAGGCAATTCATCTTGACAGATCAGATTGACATTAACTGGGCAGTAGTTATAAAAGAGGAAGAAAAGAGGGAAAATAAAGGGGAAGGGGGAAGGGGAAGGGGAGGGAGGGAAGGGAAGGGAAGAAAGGAGGGAGGAAGAGAAGGAAGGAAGGAAGGAAGGAAGGAGAAGAGAGGGGAGGAAAGGAAAAGAAAAGAAAGGAAGAGAAGGAAGGAAGGAAAGAAGGGAGGGAGCGGAAGAAGAGAAGCAAAGAGAAGGGAAGGGAAGGGAAGGAGGGAGGGAGGAAGAGAAGGAAGGAAGAAAGGAAGGAAGGAAGGAAGGGAAAGGAGAGGGGAGGAAAGGAAAGGAAAAGAAAGGAAGAGAAGAAAAAGAAGGAAGGAAAGAAGGAAGGGAGGGAGGGGAAGGAGAGAAGCAAAGAGAAGGGAAGGGAAGGAGGGAGGGAGAGAAAGAAGGAAGGGAAGCAAGCAAGCAAGGAAAGAAGGGATGGAGGGAGAGAGGAGAAGAGAAGAGAAGAGAAGAGAAGATTCTGACTGTTGTCCAGGGCTTTCCAGGGCTTTTTTTCTCATAGAACGCCAAGTTCCGGCACCTTTTTTGGATGGAACCTTGTAGGGTAGGCAAGGTGGGTTGTATGACGTGTGTGCGTTCCGGCACCTTTTTTTTTTTTTTTTAGAAAAAAAGCACTGCCCCTTTCAAAGCCAGGATTTCCTATTGGAAACCTTCCATTTACTCTTAAAGGAAAAAAAAAAACTGAAAAAAAAAAAACCCTCTTAAAAAGTTCCAACTTCCCAACAGCATTTCTCCAAGGCAGTGAGTACATCAGGAAGAGCATGAATCAAGCAAGGCTGCCACAAGGTCTCCAGAGATAAATATTAATGCTTGGTGAGAAGCAGGTGGCAAAACCTGATCACGTCAAGTTCTCTTCCAAGCCTGGAACCAGGCAGAAACGACGGAGGTCACCAGTTCTGCTCAAAACACACGTCCGTCCGCGCCCAGGCCCAGCGTCCGTTCTGTCCCAGCAAACCACCATCGAATTGCTCTAGGTGGGCTGGAGAAAGAGTTCACTGGATCCTGCTGGGAGGGGAGGGGGCTGCGTTTGTTGGTTCCAGCAGAAGCTGCAGTAGCACAGCCATCACCTTGACAACCGCATCAAGGATGATCATCTTCCGATATCGTGCAGGGAGGGTTGGGAAAGTCATCCAAGGAAGCGATTGTAGAGAAGAGGAAGAGAACATGCTTCAGTCCTCCTCCTTCTCCTCCCTCCCTCCCTCCTCCTCCTCCTCCTTTCCATAAACCCCCCTCCCTTCTAGCATTGATGATGTTACCTAATTGGGCCGTGAAACGTCTGCAAGGAAACAAGGACACCACAGTTGTCGTCCTCCTCCTCCTCCAATAGCATATGGGACTCTGACACTGAAGGATCCCTTTTTTTTTTTTTGCTCCATGAGGGTCTGGGTGGGAAAGACCCACCTTCAAAACCAGCAGAAGAGAATATTGGTAGCTCAGGGTTGAGCTGTGGGGGCCTTGACGCTCTCTGAGCTTCGTGGTTTTCTTGCAGAGGTTTCATGACCCAACTAGGTAATAGCATCAGTGCTAGAAAGAACGGAGGAGGGCATTTGCAGAAAGGAGGAGGAGGAGGAGGAGGAGGAGGATGGACTGTGGGATAATTGGTGCTTTCTGAGCTTCGTTTTCTTGCAGATGTTTCATGACCGAACTAGGTAATAGCATCAGTGTTAGAAAGAACAGAGGGGGTTATTTGCAGAAAGGAGGAGGAGGAGAAAGACAAGGAGGAGGAGGAGGAGGAGCAGCAGCAGCAGCAGCAGGAATAGGAGCAGGAGCAGAGACTATAAGGTCTTTGGTGCTCTCTAAGCTTGATTGTTTTCTTGCAGATGTTTCATGACCCAAATCATCAGTTTTATAATAGAGTGGACTTTGGTCTCTATTTATATACAAATGGCTTGTCCTGCCAGTGTTAGTTCCTTGACTATTAACACAGGACAAGCCACTCATATACCAGTATCAACAGAGACCAAACCCTACTCCCTTGTAGCACCAATAAGGTTACCTAATTAGGTGATGAAACATTTGCAGGCAAACAACGAAGCTCAGAGAACACCACCATCATCACCACTACTACCATCACCACCTCCTCCTCCTCCTCCTCACTCCTCCTCCTCCTCCTCCTCGATCTTGGAGCCCCAGAAAAAAAAACTGGTCAAGTTGTTGAAATAGGAGAGTGTGATTCTCATCAGTGGACACTGAGGGTCAGAATAACAGAGTTGGAAGCGACCTTGAAGGTCTTCTAGTCCAATCAATCTGCTCAGGCAGGAAACTCTATACCTAGAGACAAATGGTTGTCTAATCTCTTCTTAAAGACTTCCAATGATGGAGCACCCACAACTTCCAGAGATAAGCTGTTCCACTGGTTAACTGTTCTCACTGTTAGGATGTTTCTTCTTAGTGCTACATTGCTTCTCTCCTTGATTAGTTTCCATCCATTGCTTCTTGTCCTGCCTTCTTGTCCTGCTCTTCTTTGGGGCAGCCCGTGAGATATTGGAAGACTGTTATCATGTCCCCCCTCGTCCTTCTCTTCATTAGACTAGACATTCCCAATTCCAGCAACTGTTCTTTGTGTGTTTATCCTTCAGTCTCCTAATCATCTTTGTTGCTCTTCTCTGTACAGAGCTACTATCCAGATGTTATATCTTCTCCACTTAACTTTGATCCTTGATCATTGTTTCCCATTCATCCAGATACCATCCACTGAGCCTGCAAGATGTGCCTTTGTGTGTTGTGTTACACCCATGCGTTCCAAGGCTTAGACCAGCCAACTGGGGTCTACAGCTAAGTGTCTATGGAGAAGTGTTGAAGGAAAAGTCTTCATCAGGATCCAGTCCAAGCCGGGAATAAGCAAAATGGAGACTGCTTTAGAAAGAAGGCTGCAGTTTATTGAAGAGGAAAGCCAGACAGAAAGATGCTCTGAAAAAAAAAACCCATTTTATACCTTCTTGAGCTTTTGTTTGGAGTTGTTCCTGTGGCGTGAACTTTGACCTGAGTCTGAGTGTGACTTTCTGGTATTCTGATGGTGGTGGGTTAACTCTATTATCTCCCAAAGGTCATATCCTGCTTTCCTGGGGCTGTGGCTGATGACTGTTGGATTTTTTGGGTGTAAGGGATTGTTGATTCTAGGGATCTTTCTTTTTAATCCCAGGTTTCTGACTCCAATCTTTATGACAAGATTATCACATCTGCATTTCTGCAGACCTGGTTTTGTTTGGGGCAGAGAGACCGTAGGAGGGGATCTGCCTTTAAGATCCTTTGGGGAAATATAATATTCTGCCTTTTAATATTCCCAAAAATATTTATCTGGGGGTGCAGGTGGAGGGCTGACTTCCCACAGAAGAAAAAAACACACATTACTAAGGTTCTGTCAGTTTCCAAGCAATCTTTGCTGCAGGATCCATTCCCAAGGAACAACAAATTGTAACTGCAAGCAGCTTATTCAAGGCATTTAAATGCAATTAAACGCGTTTCTAAAAAGCAAAATCCAGCCACCGAAAAGTGTGGGATAAGAAGAGCAAGGCGTCAACAAAACCAGTGAGAGTCTAACAGGTTGGAACGGATGAAAGGAAAGTGGTTTTTAATTTGAATACCTTTACCTTTACAATCACACACCGGGCTTTGTGGATTAAATTTAGCAGCCCAAATTACAGGGGATAACCATTGGCAAAATAAAATAATTTGAGCAGACTTTTCACGGGCTGGCTGGAGAGAGAACGTGCGTTGCTACAGATGGTGCCCAACTTACAGCAGTCCATTTAGTGACCATTCAAAGTTACAACGGCACTGAAAAGGCGACTTATGGCCGTTTTTCACACTTACGACCATTACAGCATCTCCATAGTCATGTGATCAAAATTCAGATGCTTGGCGACTGAGTCATACTTAAGATCGCTGCTGTGTCCCAAGGTCACGTGATCAGTTTTTGCAGCCATCTGACAAGCAAAGTCAATGGGGAAGCCAGATTCACTTAACGACTGGTGATTCACTTAACAGCCAGGGCAAGAAAAGTCATAAAAATGATGCAAGACAGACTTCATGATTGCCTTGCTTAGGAACAGAGATTTTGGGCTGAATTGTGACATACCTGTAATTTATCTTATTTTGCAGTGATCATTAACTGAACACTGTAATTGTAAAGCGAATCCATTGATCCCTACTAAAAATTGGAAGTAACTTTTTCAGCAAAAAAGTTGTAAAAGGTAATCCTATGACCCAGGACGCTGCAACCTCCTGAAAATGCGGCCCATTGGCTGAGCGCCCAACATTTGGTCATGTGACTACAAGGGAGGAGCCAATAATCTGGATTGTAAGTAGCAGCTGTAAGTAGATCTGTTGTAACTTCAGATAGTCTCTAAGCAAGCTGTTATAAGTCAAGGACTAGCTTTAAATAAAATCTGTACCCAAATTTATGTTGAGGCTTATTAGGCTTTCATCTTCACCACCGTCACTCATTTTTGCATGTCAAGTGATTGTGGTTTTAATTTAGCTTTATTAAAAGCTTTATTTTAATAAATTATTATGCCGTGGTGGTGCAGTGGTTACAATGCAGTATTGCAGGGCTGATTCTGCCCACTGCCAGGAGTTCGATCCTGACGGGACTCCAGGTTGACTCATACTTCCGTCCTTCTGAGGTGGGTAAAATGAGGACCCAGATTGTTGGGGCTAATATGCTGACTCTGCAAACCAGGGGGTCCCCAACCCCCAGATTATCTATCTGTCTGTCTGTCTGTCTGTCTGTCTGTCTGTCTGTCTGCCTGTCTATATATTTATCTCTCTCTCTCTATTTATCTATCTATTTTTATCTCTCTCTCTCTGTCTATCTTTCTCTCTTTCACTATCTGTCTATCTATCTATCTATCTATCTATCTATCTATCTATCTATCTATCTATCTATCTATCTATCTATCTATCTATCTATCTATCTATCACAGTGGTTCTCAACCTTTCTAATGCCACGACCCCATAATACAGTTCCCCATGTTGTGGTGACCCCCAACCACTTATACATCACCGGGTGCCAGGGGCGTGGCCAAAGAAAAGGGGGAAAAAATGGCGGACAGCCTTGTTTGGCGACCCCCGTGAAATGGTCGTTCGACCCCAAATGGGATCCCGACCCACAGGTTGAGAACCACTGATCTATCATATATCTCTATCTATCTCTCTGTAATCCAGGGCTTTTTTTCTCATACAACGCCGAGAATGGAGTTCCGGCACCTTTTTTGGATGGAACCTTGTAGGGTAAGCAAGGCGGGTTGTATGACATGTGTGAGTTCCGGCACCTTTTTTTTTTTTAGAAAAAAGCACTGCTCTAATCTATCTATCTTCTATCGTCTAACACAATGGTGGCGAACCTATGGCACAGGTGCCAGAGGCGGCACTCAGAGCCCTTTCTGTGGGCACGCACGCCGTCGCCCCAGTCCTAGGCCTTTAGCTGGGTTTTATAAAACCTTTTCACTTTAGGCCTCACCTGCCGTGTACAAAAAAAAAAAAAGGTTCAATCAGTCAGTCAATTTCAACTTCTTGCGGGGGAAAAAAAGATCTTGCAAAGTTGGAATTGATTGATTGAACTTTTTAGTCCCACCCAGGCTGCCGTTACCACCACAGCCACACCCACCCAATGGGCCACACCCACCCAATGGGCTACACCCACCCGGCACCCGACGATGCATAAGTGGGTTTTGGGTTGCAGTTTGGGCACTTGGTCTCTAAAAGGTTCGCCATCACTGCTCTATAGCATGCTGCTTAGGGATTTCTGGCAGTTGAAGTCCACACATCTTAAAATTGTCAAGTTTGAGAAACATTGGTCTGGTGATTAAAGCACTGAACTAGGAGCAAGAAAACTTGAGTTTGAGACCTCCCTATGACCTTTCAGCCAACTGGATGACTCTGGGTCTCTCTCTCTCTCTCTCCCTCCCTCCCTTTCTCTCTCCCCCCTCCCTCCCTCTCCCCCCTCTCTCTCCCTCCCTCTCCCTCTCTCTCTCTCTTTCCCTCCCTCCCTCTCTCTCTCCCTCTCTCTCTCCCTCTCTCTCTCTCCCTCTCTCTCTCCCCCCTCCCTCCCTCCCTCTCTCTTTCCCTCTCTCTCCCTCTCTCTCTCCCTCCCTCTCCCTCTCTCTCTCTTTCCCTCCCTCCCTCTCTCTCCCTCTCTCTCCCTCTCTCTCCCCCTCCCTCCCTCTCCCCCCTCTCTCTTTCCCTCCCTCTCCCTCCCTCTCTCTCTCCCCCTCTCTCTCTTTCCCTCCCTCCCTCCCTCCCTCTCTCTCTCCCTCTCTCCCTCCCTCCCTCTCCCTCTCTCTCTCTTTCCCTCCCTCCCTCCCTCTCTCTCCCTCCCTCTCTTTCTCTTTCCCTCCCTCCCTCTTTCTCTCTCCCTCTCTTCCTCCCTCCCTCCCTCCCCTCTGGGAGGAAGGCAGAGGTAATCCAAACCTAGAAGAGACACCGAATCCTTGAGGAAGATCTCCTGATTCTCTCCTCCTTGACCCCCAGTCTCCTTGAAAGACCACCAACCAAGACTGACACCATTGCTGCTCCCTTCAAAGCCAAGCTGGATCCCTTGAGATTTTCTCGCTCTAAAGAAACCTTCAGCAGCCCCCAGGATCTTTAAGAAGCATGCTTAATCCTGTTCTAAATTTGCAAGAGCTTCACGTTGGCGTTCATTTCTGTTTCTGGAAAGTGCCATCTGGACTCGTGTGCAACGACAAGAAGTGTACGACTGAGAGGAAAGCTGGAGAGGAACACCCAGGTGTGCACGTTTACATGCAGAGAGGATGGGGCCTTTGCACTGATGGACCTGGGCCGTCGAGTCCCCCTTTTGAGACAAAATCAAAGGGGACAACGGTGTGGCTTTTCACAATCCATCACAAATGCATGCAAGAGAACTTAACCATTGACCCCCTTTGAGAAGAGTGTAAATCAAAGGATGGTCACACTAAGCAACTTAGAGCAACTAAGATGATCAAAAGGCCTGGAGACAAAAACATATGAAGAATGGTTGCAGGATGTGGGTTTAGCCAGTCTAGAGAAAAGAAGGACTGTGTGTGTGTGTGTGTGTGTGTGTGACATAATAATAATAATAATAACAACAACAACAATAATAATAATAATAATAATAATAATAATAATAATAATAATAATAATAATAATAATAATAATAATAAAAATAATAATAATAATAATAAAAAAGTTGGAAGGGACCTTGGAGGTCATCAAGTCCAACCCCCTGTTCAGGCAGGAACTCTACACCATTTCAGACAAATGGCTATCCAGTCTCTTCTTAAAAACTTCCAGTGTTGGAGCATTTACCACTTCTGGAGGCAGGTCATTCACTGGTTAATCAGGAAGTTTCTCCTTAGTTCTAAGTTGCTTCGCTCCTTGATCAGTTTCCATCCATTGCTTCTCATCCTGCCTTCAGGAGCCTTGAAGAATAGCTTGACTCCCTCTTCTTTGTGGCAGCCCCTGAGATATTGGAACACTGCTATCATGTCCCCCCTCGTCCTTCTCTTCATTAAACTAGACATACCCAATTCCAGCAATCGTTCCTTATATGCTTTATTCTCCAGTCCCCTCATCCTCTTTGTTGCTCTTCTCTGTACTCTTTCTAGAGTCTCAACATCTTTTTTACATCGTGGTGACCAAAACTGGATGCCGTATTCCAAGTGTGGCCTTACTAAGGCATTATAAAGTGATATTAATACTTCACATGATCTTGACTCTATCCCTCTGTTAATGCAGCCTAGCACTGAGTTGGCTTTTTTGGCAGCTGCAGCACACTGCTGGCTCATATTTAGGTGATTGTCCACTAGGACTCGGAGATCCCTCTCACAGTTACTACTATTGAGCAAGGTACCCCCTATACTATATCTGTATAGTAGTCTTCCAGTATTTGACGGGCTGCCACAACTTATTTTCCAAAGCACCCAAAGGCACAACAAGAAACAATGATTGGAAACTGCTCAAAGAGAGAAGCAACCTGAAATTAAGGAGAAACTTCCTAACAGTGAGGACAATTAGCCAGTGGAACTGCTTGCCTTTAGAAATTGTAGGGGTTTCATCACTGGAGGTTTTTAAGAAGAGAGTGGACAGTCAATTGTCTGGAATTATATAGGGTCTCCTGCTTAAGTAGGGGCTAGAAGACCTCCAAGGTCCCTTCCAGCTCTGTTCTGTTCTGTTCTGTTCTATTCTGTAGTCTATTCTCTATTCTGTATTGTTCTGTTCTATTCTCTATTCTCTATTCTCTTCTGTTCCATTCCGCTCCGCTTCGTTCCACTCTGCTCCGTTCCGTTCCGTTCCCTTCCCTTCCCTTCCATTCCATTCCATTCTATTCTATTCTATTCCTATTTCTATTCTATTCCTATTTTCTATTCTATTCTATTCTATTCTATTCTATTCTATTCTATTCTATTCTATTCTATTCTATTCCTATTCCTATTCTATTCCTATTTCCTATTCTATTCTATTCTATTCTATTCTATTCTATTCTATTCTATTCTATTTCTATTTCTATTTCTATTTCTATTTCTATTCTATTGCTATTTCCTATTCTATTCTATTCTATTCTATTCTATTCTATTCTATTCTATTCTATTCTATTCTTCATTATTCTATTCTATTCTATTCTATTCTATTCTATTCTATTCTATTCCTATTCCTATTCTATTCCTATTTCCTATTCTATTCTATTCTATTCTATTCTATTCTATTCTATTCTATTCTATTCTATTCTATTCTATTCTATTCTATTCTATTCTATTCTATTTCTATTTCTATTTCTATTTCTATTCTATTGCTATTTCCTATTCTATTCTATTCTATTCTATTCTATTCTATTCTATTCTATTCTATTCTATTCCTATTCTATTTCTATTTCTATTTCTATTTCTATTCTATTCCTATTTCCTATTCTATTCTATTCTATTCTATTCTATTCTATTCTATTCTATTCTATTCTATTCTATTCTATTCTATTCTATTCTATTCTATTTCTATTTCTATTTCTATTTCTATTCTATTCCTATTTCCTATTCTATTCTATTCTATTCTATTCTATTCTATTCTATTCCTATTTCCTATTCTATTCTATTCTATTCTATTCTATTCTATTCTATTTCTATTTCTATTTCTATTCTATTCCTATTTCCTATTCTATTCTATTCTATTCTATTCTATTCTATTCTATTCTATTCTATTCTATTCTATTCTATTCCTATTCTATTTCTATTTCTATTTCTATTTCTATTCTATTCCTATTTCCTATTCTATTCTATTCTATTCTATTCTATTCTATTCTATTCTATTCTATTCTATTCTATTCCTATTTCCTATTCTATTCTATTCTATTCTATTCTATTCTATTCTATTTCTATTTCTATTTCTATTTCTATTCTATTCCTATTTCCTATTCTATTCTATTCTATTCTATTCTATTCCTATTTCCTATTCTATTCTATACTATTCTATTCTATTCTATTCTATTTCTATTTCTATTTCTATTCTATTCCTATTTCCTATTCTATTCTATTCTATTCTATTCTATTCTATTCTATTCTATTCTATTCTATTCTATTCTATTCTATTCTATTCTATTCCTATTTCCTATTCTATTCTATTCTATTCTATTCTATTCCTATTTCCTATTCTATTCTATACTATTCTATTCTATTCTATTCTATTCTATTTCTATTTCTATTTCTATTTCTATTCTATTCCTATTTCCTATTCTATTCTATTCTATTCTATTCTATTCTATTCTATTCTATTCTATTCTATTCTATTCCTATTTCCTATTCTATTCTATTCTATTCTATTCTATTCTATTCTATTCTATTCTATTCTATTTCTATTTCTATTTCTATTCTATTCTATTCTATTCTATTCTATTCTATTCTATTCTATTCTATTCTATTGCTATTTCCTATTCTATTCTATTCTATTCTATCTATTCTATTGCTATTTCCTATTCTATTCTATTCTATTCTATTCTATTCTATTCTATTCTATTCTATTCTATTCTATTCTATTCTATTCTATTCTATTCTATTCCTATTTCCTATTCTATTCTATTCTATTCTATTCTATTCTATTCTATTCTATTTCTATTTCATTGCTATTTCCTATTCTATTCTATTCTATTCTATTCTATTCTATCTCCTATTCTATTCTATTCTATTCTATTCTATTCTATTCTATTCTATTGCTATTTCCTATTCTATTCTATTCTATTCTATTCTATTTCTATTTCTATTCTATTGCTATTTCCTATTCTATTCTATTCTATTCTATTCTATTCTATTTCTATCTCCTATTCTATTCTATTCTATTCTATTCTATTCTATTCTATTCTATTCTATTCTATTCTATTGCTATTTCCTATTCTATTCTATTCTATTCTATTCTATTCTATTCTATTCTATTCTATTCTATTCTATTCTATTCCTATTCCTATTCCTATTTCCTATTCTATTCTATTCTATTCTATTCTATTCTATTCTATTCTATTCTATTCCTATTTCCTATTCTATTCTATTCTATTCTATTCTATTCTATTCTATTCTATTCTATTCTATTCAACAAAGAAGAACAGAATGGCTACAACTGGGCCCTTAAAATTAAAAAAAAGCAAACTTGCAGTTTCTAGAGGTTCCTGCCTCCTTTATTTTTTTTCTAATGGTTTAAATTTTTAAGGCTAAAATTTTATTACTTTCATTATTGATATACAACCTTATACAAAATTCAGGAACTTAGCAAAATATGTTTTATTTGCATAGGCACCCACGCATGCGTTATCAATATTTTTGTCTGTAAGGTATTTAGAAACTGCCTTGACATTTTACTGCATTAAAAAGAAAGATGAAGCATAAGCTTAGGAATTCAAGATTACAAGTAGTCCTCAACTTACAACAGTTCACTTAGTGACCGTTCAAAGTTACAACACTGAAAAAAGTAACTTATGATCATTTTTCACACTTACGACCATTGCAGCATCCCCATGGTCATGTGATCAAAATGCTTGGCAAGTGACTCACATTTATGACGGTCGCAGTGTCCCGGGGTCTCGTGATCCCCTTTTGCGACCTTCTGACAAGCGAAGTCAATGGAGAAACCAGATTCATTTCACAACCACGTTACTAACTTAACAACTGTGGCAAGGAAAGTTGTAAAGTGGGGCACAATTCACTTAACAACTTCTGTTTCGCTTATCAGCTGAAATTTTGGGCTGCAAAAAGTCAAGGGCTACCTATGTTTTTAACAATTGGCTGTTTTTTAGCATGTTTGATGCTTTGCCTGATATATGGAAAATTATAACTCTGGGCGCTAATATTAGAGTTTACGTTTGAAAATCTCTAGGCTGCATTTGTCTAGCCTTGAGAAACATCGTATATCAAAGAAAAGCTGAAAAGAAATAAAATTATTATCTCCCCCATCTGCTAATGGTCTCAGTGTCCATAAAGCAATTAATCTCCATCAGGGCTTTATAGCCTGTCCCCCAGGAGATCACAAAGTACACACAGACACTCCTACGTTCACACACAGAGACAGACAGTCAAAACCATCCGATATTGTGGTGCACAACCCATTTTGATTCAGCCTGATTTTGTCCTGCCTGGAATACAGCTAGTCCTCAACTTATGATCACAATTTCTGTTGTTAAGTGAGACATATGTTACGTGAGTTTTGCCCCATTTTACGACCTTTCTTGCCACTGTTATTCACTAAATCACTGCAGTTCTTAAGTTAGTAACAAGGTTATTAAGAGAATCTGGCTTCCCCCGTTAATTTTGTTTGTCAGAAGGTCGCAAAAGGGGATCATTCAGAAGACATGTCAAAGTAAGACAATATTATGTGTTATACACAATATGGCTGATACAAATAAAAAAACTTCCTTTCTCCACAAAAGAAAAGCAAAACAAAACAAAAGAAAGAGAAGCAGGAAAATGTGTCCCACCCCAGCAAGATTTGCTGCCTTTTAGTTCCGTATAAAGTAGGGGTAGGCCATCTTGGCTCTTTTATGACTTGTGGACTTCAACTCCCAGAATTCCTGAGCGAGCGATGCTGAGGGGAAAGGGAGAGGTTTCCAAGCTGAGCCATGCTGGCTCAGGAATTCTGGAAGTTGAAGTCCACGAGTCATAAAAGAGCCAAGATGGCCTATCTCTGGCCTAGGCCTAGGCCGCTTTATGACTCGTGAACTTCAACTCCCAGAATTCCTGAGCCAGCATGGCTCAGCTTGGAAACCTCTCTCTTTCCCCTCAGCATGGCTGGCTCAGGAATTCTGGGAGTTGAAGTCCACGAGTCATAAAAGGGACAAGGTGGCCTACCTCTGGTATAAAGCAATCGAGCCAGGATGAAAATCTAATCAATACATGAAGTTATCGACTTCCAGTTCATTTAGTGACTGTTCTAAGTTACAAGGGCATTGGGGGAAAAAAACCACACTGATTATGTGACCATAATACTGCAACAGTGATAAATAGAATAGAATAGAATAGAATAGAATAGAATAGAATAGAATAGAATAGAATAGAATAGAATAGAATAGAATAGAATAGAATAGAATAAGGGGACAACAGAATGAGATGGCTGGATGGAGTCACTGAAGCAGTAGGTGTGAACTCCAGAAGATGGTAGAGGACAGGAAGACCTGGATGGAACGTTGTCCATGGGGTCACGATGGGTCAGACACGACTTCGCAATTAACAACAACAAGAAGAAGAATAGAATAGAATAAAATAGAATAGAATAGAATAACAGAGTTGGAAGGGACCTTGGAGGTCATCTAGTCCAACCCCCTGCTAAGGCAGGAAGCCATATACCATTTCAGATAAATGTTATCCAATCTTTGCTTAAAAACTTCCAGTGTTGGAGCATTCACAGCTTCTGGAGGCAGGTTGTTTCACTGATTAATTGTTCTAACTGTCAGGAAGTTTCTCCTTAGTTCTAGGTTGCTTCTCTCCTTGATTAGTTTCCACCCGTTGCTTCTTGTCCTGCCTTCAGGGGCTTTGGAGAATAGCTTGACTCCCTCTTCTTTGGGGCAGCCCCCTCAAATATTGGAAGGCTGCTGTCATGTCACCCCTGGTCCTTCTCTTCACTAGGCTAGCCCTGCCCAGTTCCTGCAAAACGGTCCCAAATCACTTTTTTCAGCGACTCAATTGTAAATCGAGAACTACCCGTTTCTGGTGAGAATGGCGCCATAGGAACTTAGCAAATAAATAATAAAAACACAAGAGGGTGTCTAATTTAGGTTTTGCAAAACCTTCTCACGAAACTTCAGGAGCAATGTGGCTGGCTAGGCTGAGTTTTGTGGCCTCTCATCCTTGCCCAAAACGGGAAAACAAAATTGCCTTCTTGAGAATCAATTGTCAGTGACAGGGAAATAAAATCTGTCTCAGATGTTACCATAGCAATCAAAAGTTCAGGATGCCAAAAAAGAGATAGCAATAACAATAATAAAAAAATAACTCAGGAGGAGGGGGAAATAAATTAAAACAGGATGTGGGTTTTTGGGGGGGGGAATGGCCGGTTGCCGTGACAACGTGAAAAAAAAAGATTTATCTTCCAAGCATGCCATCTCCCGGTTCAAAAAAAATCAAATATAATCATCGCCAATAGGGAATTTGGGTCCACATCTTACTAAGTTTTGAAGGCTGTATTAATTCTGAGTCGGCTTTACCATCGATGGAGCCGAAGATATTGCGAAATAGGGAACCACGAAGAGTCACGGTTGATCAAAGACACCAGTAAATGATGATAAAGATGGAGAAGGACTTGGAAGCTACATCCTACCAAGAATGATCAAAGGGTATAGGTATGTTTAGCGCAAAAAAGAGAAGATGGACTTTGGAAGCGTTTTTTTTTCCAATCCTTGAAGAAATAATACAAGGTAGAAGCTGTGGCTTTGTTCTCCAGAACACCTGAAGGTAGGACAAGAACCAAAACATGGACATCCAAATAAGGAGGAATCTCCCAACTGTGAGAGCTTTGAAGCAGTAGAAGTCATGGTGGGCATAATAATAATAATAATAATAATAATAATAATAATAATAATAATAATATCCTGCGATGATATCTGTAATCCCATCAAACATCCACATCTGCCTATCCGAGGTCCTGGGTAAGGACTCGATAGGTAGACAAAATGCCAAATCCAGTCTGAACATCTGGCTGACTGTGCAATGATCCATAATCATCATCATCATCATCATCATCATCCTGGGTAAGGACTTGATAGGTAGACAAAATGCCAAATCCAGTCTGAACATCTGGCTGACTGTGCGATGATCCATAATAATAATAATAATAATAATAATAATAATAATAATATGTAGAGGCAAACCAGGGGGAGTTGGCAATGAAGGAATCCAGCAGAGATATACAACTGTTCTCGTTTGGAAACCAGGCACCTCTTCCTCAGGAAGAACAAAACCCTCTAACTAAAGAAATAAAAGAATTGAAACAAAGAATAACTGAGCATCTAGAACAGCACAAAAACAACAGAATAAGGCTACCTGCATTGAAGCTTGTTCCAAAGAAACAGCTAGCACAAGCATTAAAAGATGCAAATACTGCAATATCAAGTATAAGCACCAATTCACTGCAAGAAACAAACCAACTAATGTACAGCACAGCTGCAGTTATAACAGAATACCTGGGATGCAAAATCAACAAAAAAGAAAAACAAACAAACAGTGCACCAGAAAAATGGAAGGTTAGACTAGAAAATAAGATCAGCAAGTTAAGATCACATGCAAGCAAGCTAGAACAGATGAAAGAAAAGAAGCTGAAGAACAAGAAGACCAAAGAATACCTTATCAAGAAATACCACTTAGAAACAAGGAAGATCAAGGAAGCACTGGAAATAATAAAGCAACAAATAACAGCTATAGCCAGGAAAATCAGTAGATATGAAGCTCGAATTGCAAACTATAGGCAGAACCTCCAATTTCAATCCAATCAGAAACGTTTCTACCAATCCATCAATGGAGAAACTGCAAGGAATCAGTCAGTACCTGACAAGGAAGAAACAGTGCAGTTCTGGAAGCAGATATGGGATAACCCAAAGAAATACAACAAGGATGCGGTTTGGTTAAAAGAGGTGGAGGCAAATAAAACAGAAGTTGAAATGAAAGAACTAGTAATAACAACAAAAATGGTAGAAAAAAGAGCAAAGAAAATCAAAAATTGGTCAGCACCAGGTGAAGATGAACTGCATGGGTTTTGGTTGAAACATCTAACTGTTATACACCCACTCATTGCCAAGCAGTTCAACAATATACTACAAGGAGGAGAAATTGAAAAATGGCTAACAACTGGGAAAACCTACCTAATAATGAAAAATCCAGCAAAAGGGGCAACACCAGGCAACTACAGGCCAATTACCTGCTTACCAACAACTTTCAAATTTCTAACTGGTGTAGTAGCTGATGCAGTGCAACAGCATCTAGTTGAAAACAATCTCTTTCCACCTGAGCAGAAAGGAAGCCGCCCCAATAGCAGAGGAACAAAAGATCAACTCCTAATAGACAAAATGATCTTGGAAAACTGCAAGAGAAGGAAGACCAACCTGAATGTGGCATGGATTGACTACAAAAAGGCATTTGACTCTCTGCCACATGATTGGATAATAAAGTGCCTAGAAATAACAGGAGTCAGTAGAAACATCAGAAAATTTGTGCAAAGATCGATGGCACAATGGAAGACACAGTTGCAGATCAATGGTGAGAGGCTGGGAGAGGTTAATATCAAGAGAGGAATATTTCAAGGAGATTCATTATCACCATTACTATTTGTTATGCACTGTTTCCTCTGTCAACAATACTGAATAACTCAGGACATGGCTATCAAACATCAAAAACATCTGCCAGACTATCCCACCTCCTTTATATGGATGATCTGAAGCTGTATGGAAAAACATCATCTGAAATAGAATCGCTGCTCAACACTGTCCGTATATATAGCCAAGATATTGTAATGGAGTTTGGCTTGGACAAATGTGCCACACTTACTATCAAACAAGGAAAAATAATGAAAACTGAAGGAATCAAGATGCCCCACAAAAATAACATTAAGAGTCTGGATGAGGAAGATTACTACAAATACTTGGGTATCCTTCAAGCTGACAACATCAAGCACACTGAAGTCAAGAAAAAGATTAGAGGTGAATACATCAAGAGAGTGAAGAAGATCTTAAAATCCAAACTCAATGGAGGAAATACCATAAAGGCAATCAACACCTGGGCAATCCCAGTTATTAGGTACACAGCTGGAATAGTGGACTGGACTCAAGCAGAACTAAAAGCAATGGATAGGCAGACCAGAAAAATAATGACAATGAATCATGCCCTTCATCCACGCAGTGACATTGATAGACTTTATCTACCAAGGCAAATAGGTGGGCGTGGAATGCTACAAGTACATCAGATGGTTGAAGAAGAAAAAATGGCTTTGGAAGAATATCTGAAGAACAATGATGAAGATGCACTGAAATTAGTATATCAGGAAGGCTTACTAACCACTGGAGAGACCAAACTGGCCTACAAGAAAGACCAAATGAAGAACAGAATAGAGGCATGGGAAGACAAAGCACTACATGGCCAATACATTAAAAAAATAGCTGGGAAAGCAGATAAAAACAAGACCTGGCAATGGCTAAGAGCAGGAAAATTGAAGAAGGAGACCGAGGGACTAATTCTGGCTGCACAAGACCAAGCCTTAAGGACAAATGCATACAAAGTCAAAATTGAGAAGACAGCAACAGACAGTAAGTGCCGCCTGTGCAAAGAAGCTGAAGAAACAGTGGACCACTTGGTAAGCTGTTGCAAGAAGATTGCACAAACTGATTACAAGCAGCGGCATGACAAAGTAGCAACAATGGTGCATTGGAAGATCTGCAAAAAATATCATTTGCCTGTAAGCAAAAACTGGTGGGATCATAAAATAGAGAAAGTCATAGAAAATGATAAAATTAAACTGCTCTGGGACTTCAGAATTCAAACAGACAAGCACCTGCAACATAACACCCCAGACTTAACAATTGTCGATAAGAAAGACAAAAAAGTCTGGATAGTGGACGTGGCAGTGCCTGGAGATAGCAGAATAGAAGAGAAAGAACTGGAGAAGATAACAAAATACAAAGACCTACAAATAGAAATAGAAAGACTGTGGCAAAAGCAAGCAAGGGTAGTACCAATAGTCATAGGCTCCTTGGGTGCAATCCCAAAACAACTGGAGCACCACTTGAACACAATTGGCATTGACAAATTCGCTATTAGTCAGTTGCAAAAGGCGGCCTTATTAGGAACTGCTTCCATCCTGCAACGATATCTGTAATACCATCAAACATCCACATCTGCCTATCCCAGGTCCTGGGTAAGGACTCGATAGGTAGACAAAATGCCAAATCCAGTCTGAACATCTGGCTGACTGTGCGATGATCAATAATAATAATAATAATAATAATAATAATAATAATAATAATAATAAAGTTGGAAGGGACCTTGGAGATCATCTAGTCCAACCCCCTTCTCAGGCAGGTAACCCTATACCATTTCGGACAAATGGCTGTCCAGTCTCTTCTTAAAAACTTCCAGTGTTGGAGCATTTACTGCTTCTGGAGGCAGGTTGTTCCATTGGTTAATTGTTCTGACTGTCAGGAAGTTTCTCCTTAGTTCTAGGTTGCTTCTCTCCTTGATTAGTTTCCATCCTTTGCTTCTTGTACTGCCTTCAGGGGCTTTGGAGAATAGCTTGACTCCCTCTTCTTTGGGGGAGCCCCTGAGGTATTGGAACTCTGCTATCATGTCCCCCCTTGTCCTTCTCTTCGTTAAACTAGACATACCCAATTCCAGCAGCTGTTCCTTATATGCTTTAGCTCCAGTCCCCTAATCATCTTTGTTGCTGTTCTCTGTACTCTTTCTAGAGTCTCAACATCATTTTTACATCATAGTGACCAAAACTGGATGCAGGATTCCAAGTGTGGCCTTACCAGGGCATTGTAAAGTGGTGTTAATACTGCACGTGATCTTAATTCTATCCCTCTGTTAATGCAGCCCAGCATGTGCTTCTGTCACTGGAGGCTTTCAAAAGTTGGACAACCAATTTTTGAGAATAGCCAGAGCATTCCTGTCCTGGGCAGCAGGTAGGATGACCTTCAATGTCTCTTAGGATTCCTTCCTTCCTTCCTTCCTTCCTTCCTTCCTTCCTTCCTTCCTTCCTTCCTTCCTTCCCTCCCTCCCTCCCTCCCTCCCTCCTTCCTTCCTTCCTTCCTTCCTTCCTTCCTTCCTTCCTTCCTTCCTTCCTTCCTTCCTTCCTTCCTTCCTTCCTTCCTTCCTTCTTTCCTTCCTTTGTTTTTTATTCTGCCTTTATGACTTTCTAAGTAACTCCAGATGGCAAACATACCAAATAGTCCCCATTACAACAACATTGTGAGGTGAGCTGGATTAAGAGAGAGTGACTGGCCCAAAGTCACCCAGCTGGCTTTCATGCCTAAGGCGAGACTAGAACTCCCCATCTCTTGGTGATTGACTCAAATCACCTGGCCGGCTTCCATGTCTAAGGCAGAACTAGAACTCACAATCTCCTGGTGATTAGCTCAAAGTCATTCAGCTGGCTTTATGCCTAAAGTGGAACTAGAACTCACCGTCTCCTGGTTATTGATCCAAAGTCACCCATCTGGCTTTCATGCCTAAGGCGGGACTAGAACTCACCGTCTCCTGGTGATTAGCTCAAATTCATCCAGCTGGCTCTCATGCCTAGGGAGGGATTAGAACTCACATCTGCTGGTGATTGGCGCAAAGTCATTCAGGTGGCTTTATGCCTAAAGTGGAACTAGAACTCACCATCACCTGGTTATGGATCCAAAGTCACCCATCTGGCTTTCATGCCTAAGGCGGGACTAGAACTCACCGTCTCCTGGTGATTAGCTCAAATTCATCCAGCTGGCTCTCATGCCTAGGGAGGGATTAGAACTCACATCTGCTGGTGATTGGCGCAAGGTCAACCTGATAGCTTTCATGCCTAAGAAGGGACTAGAACTCACCATCTCCTGGTTTCTAGGCCAGCATCTTAGGCTGACTCTGTATTCAAAAGTCATTGTACAGAAAAATGCTAAAATGAAACTCTCCTTACTGTATTGCTCACTGCGTTGTGTGACACATTCATCCCACTTAAGGGCCACTTTAGCAGGTCAGACCCACACAACCATGTTCTCGCTGACACCTTTTTTTCATTTTTTTTCCAACCCGGCTGGGAAAAAAATTCTGAAAAGAACAGCTGTCCATCTGTCTATCCATCTGCATGATGACTCTCTGGAACTCAGCAGAAGGGGACCAAATCTGGTGGGGAGGGAGGGAGGGAGAGAAAGGGAGAGAGGGAGGGAGGGAGAGAGAGAGAGGATGGAAGGGAGGGAGGGAGAGAAAGGGTGGGAGACAGAGGGAGGGAGGGAGGAAGAGGGGGAAGAGAGGAAAGGAGAGAAAGGGAGGGGGAGAGAGGGATGGAGGGAGAGGGAGAGAGGGTGGAAGAGATGGAGGGATGGAGAGAGAGAGGGAGAGAGAGAGATCTGATCAAGAAAAGATCAAATTTGGAAATGAATTAGATCTGGCTGGCGGATATGGAGGGAAGAATTTATTAAAAACTTCCTTGATGTGTTTCTATATTTTATTTTATTTTATTTTATTTTATTTTATTTATTGTATATGTAATGTTACGTTACATTACGTTATTACATTACATTACATTATTATATTAGTATCCATCTTTATTATTTTTCAAATAATGAAAAGTAGAGAATATATTTGATACACCTTCTTCTTCCTATTTTCCCTACAGCAACAACCCTGTGAGGTGGATTGGGCTGAAGGAGAGGAACTGGCTAAAAGTCACCCAGCCGGCTTTCATGACTAAGGCATGACTAGAACTCACTGTCTCCCTCTTTCTGTCCTGGCGCCTTAACCTCTAGACTAGGGGTCTTCAAACTTGGCCCTGTTATGACTTGTGGACTTCAAGTCCCAGAATTCCTCAGCCAGGCATGCTGGCTGAGGAATTCTGGGAGTTGAAGTCCACAAGTCATAAAAGGGCCAAGTTTGAAGACCCCCGAACTAGACCAAGCTAGCTCTGACTCCTCCTTTCTAAATTCCTCCCCTCCCTCTCAGTTCCATGATCCAGAGTGTAATGGATGCAGCCCCCTTTTTCTGCCCACCCCCCAATCATCCCCAGTGGACCATTCCTGGACCCACACACAGATACAAGTAGCCCTTGACTTATGTGATTACCATTTGTCAATAGTCGGGGGAAAGCCAGATCCGCTTAATGACCGGACAATTCACCTAACGACTGCAGCCATTCATTTAAGCACAAAACGGACGCAAAATGAGACACGGCTAACTTAACAACTGTCTTCTCTAGTGACAGAAATGTTTGGCTCAGTTGTGGTCGTAAGTCGAGGACTATCTGTGTGGTTATGACTTTGAGCAGCCACTAAACAAATGGTCGTAAATTGAGGACTACCTGCACTGCACGAGGAAAGCAGAAACAGACGGATTTATTTTCTGAAAGCAAAACTGAGCATCGTCCAACATGCCTCTCCATTTTTGTGCTTTTCAGAGAATGTTACCAAAAATAAAATAAAATAAAAAAATATATATATATCAAAGTCCCTATCAAATGCCCATCAGTTGAATCGCTCTCTGTAAAATGGACAAAACAGGACTAAATTTAGTGCGGTGGGTGGACGCCAGCAAAATAACGGCATAAAAATAGCTCTTTCCAAATGGAGAATTGGACATAGGGACTTGGGTTGTGTTTTTTTTTCCTTCTTTCAGTTAATACATTCTATTAATAAATAATTTGATTAGTTTAACATTTGTACAGCCTCTCATTCTGCTTATAAACCCACAGGGCATTAGGTAAAATGTGCAATTTAAAGGCAGTTACAGGCTAGGTAGCCCACTTTATCCCAGAAGGAAATAAAGACAACCTATAACATACATGTAGTCCTCAACTTATGACCACGATGAGCCTAAAATTTCTGCTGCTAAACAAGACATTTGTTAGGTGAGTTTTGCTCCATTCTACGATGTTTCTTGCCACAGTTGCTAAGTGAATCCCTACAGTTGTTAAGTGAGTCACACAGTTGTTAAGTGAATCTGGCCTCCCCATTGATTTTGCTTGTTGGAAGGCCACCAAAGGGGATCATGTGACCCCAGGACACTGCAACTGTCATAAATAGGAGTCGGTTGCCAAGCGTCTGAATTTGATCATGTGACCGGGGGATGCTACAATGGTCAGTGTGAAAAACAGTCATAAGTCACTTTTTTCAGTACCATTGTAACTTCAAACGGTCACTAAATGAACTGTTGTAAGTCGAGAACTTTCTGTAATTTTCCAGGTAAAATTACAGGATCATCCAGATCAGTGGTTCTCAACCTGTGGGTCGGGACCCCATCTGGGGTCGAACGACCATTTCACGGGGGTCACCAAACAATGCAGTCCGCCATTTTTTCCCCCTTTTCCTTAGCTGTGCTACTTCCTTTTATTCCATTGGCTTTTGAAAGCCAATAGAATAGACTCTCTTGAATAGAGTCTAATTCTATTGGCTTTCAAAAGCCAATAGGAATTGTCCAGGCTGTCTCTGCCTGCCAAAAGTCCCATTCTGCAAACAGTGCTGCACCAGTTGAGTAGTCCTCGACTTACGACCGGTTGGGGGTCACGGCATTAAAAAGGTTGAGAACCACTGATCTAGATGGTCATGTAATAATTCAAGAGCCCAAGTTATCCTTGATTTCCCATCTACCCCCATCTATTCTTGAGGGGATAGATGGGGAACTCATCAAGTTCAGAAATGACACCAAGCTGGCAGTTTTATTGAATCTTCTAATCCTGGTACAGATCGGAAATAAAACCTTGATGGTGACATGAGATTTCCTGGTAGGTCAAATGTCCAGAACCAGGAAGAGATGCAGGGTGTCCTTCAACATTTCCCTCAAGTATGGCGTCTGGAAGAATTTCATCCAAAAATGTCATCTCGTCTTCAACGTTGTCCAAACGGATGTCAACCCTTCCGGCCAGGAGGATATGGTCCTCTCTTTGTGGAGATGTCTGGAAGAAGCTGGTCGGAGCAAGGCTGAAAACGAAGCATGGTTCACAAGAGCTTCTGCTGAGGTTTCCTAGGAGATTGTCTCAAAAGGACTTTGCTGTTAATTGGCTTGGCTGCAAATATTTACAGCCATGAAAAAAAAAAAATGTTTGTGGACTCTGTGGTGGTCGTCATGGTTATCCGGCCTATCGCCAGGTCTCAACTTGGTGGAGAAACCATAATGAGTTGTTGACCAGCTGGGACATTCAGAATAGAGAATAACAGAAGGGAAGGGAGCTTGGAGTTTTTTTAATCCTAAACAGGAGACCCTATATAATGCTAGACAAATGGCTGTCCAATCTCTTCTTGAAAACATCCAATGCTGGAGCTTTCACAACTTCTGGAGGCAAGTTGTTCCACTGGTTAATTGTCTTCCTATCAGGAAATTTCTCCATAATTCTAGGTTGCTTCTCTCCTTGATTAGTTCCTATTTGTTGCTTCTTGTCCAGCCTTCAGGTGCTTTGGAGAATAGCTTAATTCCCTCTTCTTTGGGGTAGCCCCTCAAATATTGGAAGACTGCTTTCATGTCACCGCTAGTCTTTCTTTTCATCAAACTAGACATACCCAACTCCCGCAACCATTTAATGTGAGGTTTAGTCTTATCCTCTTTTTATTCTTGCTGAAGGCTGTTGTAACCCTGAGCCATCAGTAAACCAATGATTATAAGATGAGGAGTAGATGTACATTGTGGACATCCTATATTCGTTCCTATCAGTCTCTGATTTCAAATCTATTATGAATGAAATGTAAATCAAGATGAGATGGGGAATAAAAAAAACAGATCCCCAGGTTGTGAGCCTCAATTAGACCTTCTTGGGAGTTTTAAATCAATCTAACATGGGAGATATCTTGTTTGAAATCTGGGTCAGCATCTGACAGGCGTATGTTCCTTCATTCTGTTCCCACATATAATTTCTGTTCTTCATATGAGATAATTTTCAAAGTAGGTTAAATATCATTTTGCCAGGAGCCAATATCAAACTACATCAGCTTTCTTGAGTTTTTCTTGGCCTCCAAGTGGGACATAGAGATAGTTCTTGATTTACAATAATTGGGAGTCAGGATTTCCATTGCTAAGCAAGGTGGTTACTAAGTGAGTTACACCTGATTTTACAGCCTTTTTCTGCCATGATTGTTAAGCGAACCATTGAATTGTGAAATGAATCAAAGAGTCGTTTAAGTGAATCCAGCTTCCCCCATTGATTTTGTAACACCAGGATGCCACAACCGTCGTAAATACATTCTGGTTGTCAATGCTGCTAACATTGGATGTTCTTGCTTTGACAACAGATGGAGATGCAGCCTTTTTCTCTCTTATACTGTGCTCTTAGAATTAGATGATCTGGAGGAGGGGGAGGAATGTGATGGGAGTTAGTTAGACATACAATATCATAATTAACACCAAAAAATGATGTCCTTATCATCATGGGGGATTGGAATGCTAAGGTAGGAAGCCAAAAGATAACCGGAATAACAGGCAAGTTTGGCCTTGGAGTACAAAATGAAGCAGGGCACAGGCTAATAGAATTTTGTCAAGAGAATACGATGGTCATAACAAACACTCTTTTCCAACAACCCAAGAGACGGCTCTACACATGGACATCACCAGACGGTCAACATAGAAATCAGATTGACTATGTGCTCTGCAGCCAAAGATGGAGAAGCTCTATACAGTCAGTAAAAACAAGACCAGGAGCTGACTGTGGCTCAGATCATGAGCTTCTCGTTGCAAAATTTAGGCTTAAATTGAAAAAAGTAGGGAAAAGCACTAGGCCACTCAGGTATGAACTAAATCATATTCCTGATGAATATACAGTAGAGGTGACAAATAGATTTAAGGAACTGGATCTGATAGACAGAGTGCCTGAAGAACTATGGATGGAAGTTCGCAACATTGTACAAGAGGTAGCAACTAAAACCATCCCAAAGAAAAAGAAATGCAAGAAAGCAAAATGGCTGTCTCAGGAAGCTTTGCAAATAGCTGAGGAAAGAAGGGAAGCGAAAGGCAAAGGAGAAAGAGAAAGATACACCCAATTGAATGCAGAATTCCAGAGAGTAGCTAGAAGAGATAAGAATGCCTTCTTAAATGAACAGTGCAAAGAAATAGAAGAAAACAATAGAATAGGGAGGACCAGAGATATCTTCAAGAAAATTGGAGATATGAAGGGAACGTTTCATGCAAAGATGGGCATGATAAAGGACCAAAATGGCAGAGACCTAACAGAGGCAGAAGAGATTAAGAAGAGATGGCAAAATACACAGAAGAACTATACAAGAATGAGCTTAACATCCCAGATAACCACAATGAGATGGTCATTGACCTCGAACCAGACATCCTAGAATGTGAAGTGAAATGGGCCTTAGAAAATCTGAGCAACAACAAAGCTAGTGGAGGTGACAGTATTTCAGCTGAGCTATTCAAAATCTTAAAAGACGATGCAGTAAAAGTGCTACACTCAATTTGCCAGCAAATTTGGAAAACTCAACAGTGGCCACAGGATTGGAAAAGGTCAGTTTACATTCCAATTCCAAAGAAAGGCAATGCCAAAGAATGTTGAGCATTCCAAACCATTGCACTCATTTCACATGCTAGTAAAGTTATGCTTAAAATCCTACAAGCTAGACTCCAGCAGTATGTGGATCGAGAACTACCAGAAGTACAGGCAGGATTTCGAAGAGGCAGAGGAACTAGAGATCAAATTGCCAACATACGCTGGATCATGGAGAAAGCTAGGGAGTTCCAGAAAAACATCTACTTCTGCTTCATTGACTATGCAAAAGCCTTTGATTGTGTGGATCACAACAAATTGTGGCAAGTTCTTAAAGAGATGGGAGTACCAGACCATCTCATTTGTCTCTTGAGAAACCTATATGCGGGTCAAGAAGCAACAGTGAGAACGGGAGACGGAACCACTGATTGGTTCAAAATTGGAAAAGGAGTCCGGCAAGGCTGTATACTATCGCCCTGCCTATTTAACTTATATGCAGAGCACATCATGAGAAAGGCAGGGCTAGGTGAATCAAAAGTTGGAATTAAGATTGCCGGGAGAAATATCAACAACCTAAGATATGCAGATGATACCACGCTAATGGCAGAAAGTGAAAAGGAACTAAAGAGCCTCTTGATGCGGGTGAAGAAGGAGAGTGCAAAAGTTGGCTTGAAACTCAACATTAAGAAAACCAAAATCATGGCATCCGGCCCTCTCAATTCCTGGCAAATAGATGGGGAAGAAATGGAGGTAGTGACAGATTTTATTTTTCTGGGCTCCAAGATCACCTCAAATGGGGACTGCAGCCAAGAAATTAAAAGACGCTTGCTCCTGGGGAGGAAAGCTATGGCAAATCTAGACAGCATTCTAAAAAGCAGAGACATCACCCTGCCAACAAAAGTGCGTATAGTCCAGGCCATGGTTTTCCCAGTTGCAATGTATGGCTGTGAAAGTTGGACCATAAGAAAGGCTGAGCGCAAAAGAATTGAGGCCTTTGAACTATGGTGCTGGAGAAGACTCCTGCGAGTCCCTTGGACTGCAAGGCGTTCAAACCGGTCAGTCCTAGAAGAGATCAATCCCGACTGCTCTTTAGAAGGCCAGATCCTGAAGTTGAAACTCAAGTACTTTGGCCACCTAATGAGAAGGAAGGACTCACTGGAGAAGAGCCTAATGCTGGGAAAGATTGAGGGCAATAGAAGAAGGGGACGACAGAGAATGAGATGGCTGGATGGAGTCACTGAAGCAGTAGGTGTGAACTTAAATGGACTCCAGAATATGGTAGAGGACAGGAAGATCTGGAGGAACGTTGTCCATGGGGTCGCGATGGGTCGGACACGACTTCGCAATTAACAACAACAACAACAATATCATAATAAGAGCTGATAAAGAATGGCAGAGAGAAAACTGGGTGGGAAGCCAGCATTTCAAACTAATAGGAGAATGTGATTTATGACAGTTAGTTGTAGGAAGGAATTGTGCTTTGATCTATGTGCTGAAGTCAGATTTTGGCTTTCATTATGTACATACTGAAGCTATGCTGCTCAATTAAATATTCTTTAAGGTAAACAATGCCTCAAAATTTCTTTGAAGAGTTTCATCTTTCGGAACCATGACACTGTTGCCTAACTCCTTAATTTTGATACTGCGACTGTGGGGATGCTCCAAAGGTTGTAACAATGAGGATCAGTTGCTAGTCACCTTTTTTGCAACTTTGAACAATCGCTAAACAGTGATAAGTTGAAGACTTCACGTACGCTTGAGAAAAAGTGGGACAAATTAAGGATACTTTCTACCCGTTGTTTTTAATCTACTCAAAGGCTTCCAAGCTCTTCTCCTGAAACCCAGGTTAAATGAGAGAGGAGAACCATGATGCCAGATGCTGAGGAACTTGAAATCTTAGCCGGATAGGTCACTCGGATAGGTCATCTGCAATTAATTAAATTCACCAAAAGAGCACCCTTCTCCTGATATTTTGCGGGCAATTTCCAACCATCCCTGGCAAACGAGGTAACCTTTTATGCTAACATTGTCTTGATGACTTGCCTTGTCTTAACATTCAGAATGGTTGACCGAACAGCTATTATGGGAAAAGGCCAGGGACGGATCAATGGACATGATGTCTATTGTGGACCATCTCAAGAAGAATCTCTAAATTAGAAGGGAAATTGACTGAAACAATCCTAATTCTACCTGCCGAAGATTGGAGCAATGGAGAAATATTTGAAGAACAACAGATGTTAGGAGAAGTTCCTATACATATAGTCCTGGAGTGGTTCATTTAGTGACAGATCTTTCCCTGGAGACCTGACTCCTGTCTTATTTTTTTTCTTTTTTTTTTCTTTTTTATAAATGTCTTATTGAATACAAAGGAAAGAAAAAAAGATTAAAAAAATTGAATGTGGGTGTATCATCTTTGACATACATCTTTGTCTAATCATTCCATACTTTACATATAAGAATAAATATTACATATACAGCTATACATATCAAGTCCCCTATTTATATCCCTTCTATCGACTTCCTTCTTGTTTCCCTCCACTTGTAAAATTTATTCCAAATCCTGTCTTAGATGCATTAAAAAACCAAACAGAGGCAACAGCTAATAAGCAAATATGCTGCATTGGCAGAGGGATAGAATCAAGATCATGTGAAGTGTTAATACCACTTTATAAGACTTTAGTAAGGCCACACGTGGAATTATTGCACCCAGTTTTGGTCACCACGATGTAAAAAAGATGTTGAGACTTTGGAAAGAGTGCAGAGAAGAGCAACAATCAGGGGGACTGGAGGCTAAAATATATTAAGAACAGTTGCAGGAATTGGGTATGACAAGTCTAATAAAGAGAAGGATAAGGGGGGACATGATAGCAGTCTTTCAGCATTTGAAGGGCTGCCATCAAGAAGACAGGTGGGGTCAACCTCTTCTCCAAAGCACCTGAAGGCAGGACCAGAAGCAACAAATGGAAACTAACCAAGGAGAGAAGAAACCTGGAACTAAGGAGAAATTTCCTGACAATTAAAACAATTAATCAGTAGAACAACTGGACTTCAGAGGTTCTGGGTGCTCCATCACTGGAGGGTTTTAAGAAGAAATTGGACAACCATTTGGCTGAAATGGTATAGGATCTCCTGGTTGAGCAGGTGGTTGGACTAGAAGATCTCCAAGGTCCCTTCCAACTTATTCTGATTGTTTTTCCAGGGAGCAAAATAGACTTTTGCTTAATCAATACTTATGAATGCATTCGTGCAGAACCTATGGCTGGTTTTTAATGCCGGTCTCAACTGGTAGCTCAGCTTTCTAAGGTCAGATGAACTAGGAACACAAGATTAAGGAATGCTTTTATCATGGTTATCTGCAAGAGGAAAGTAAAAAATTCAAGATGGCGGCAGCCATCTTGTTGATAAAATTACCCTCCTCCTGTTTTTATATGCATCCCACATATTTTTGTTATTTGATTCCCGTTTTATCCCATCCTTATTACTTTACAAGTAACTCAAGGCGGTGAACAGGCATAATAATTTTTCCTCCTCCTATTATCATGACAATAACAACCCTGTAAGGTAGGCTGGACTGAGAGTGAGGGACTAGCTCAGCCACACAGCTGAAAGTCACACAACTGACTTTCATGCGTAAGGCTAGACTAGAACTCACCTTCTTGAGATCTTAAGAAGTATGGACTTCAATTCCAAGAATTCCTCAGCCAACATGCTGGCTGGAGAATTCTGGAAGTTGGAGTCCAAGCATGCTGATTATGGAATTCTGAGAGTTGAAGTCCACACATCTTTAAGTGGCCATGATTGAGAAACACAACTCCAGAGAGAGTTGGGATATGTCCTAAAACAGGGGTAGGCCACCTTGGCTCTTTTATGACGCGTGGACTTCAACTCCCAGAATTCCTGAACCAGCATGGCTCAGCTTGGAAACCTCTCCCTTTCCCCTCAGCATGACTGGCTCAGGAATTCTGGGAAGAAGTCCATGAGTCATAAAAGAGCCAAGGTTGCCTACCCCTGGTCTAGAACATACACTCAGATACAGGGCAACAATTAGACATGGTAGACTTCCATATTATGTGACCCCCATACAGATCTTGTCCATGCTATGTGCATGCATATCTTCATGATTGCTGGTGGGGCTGAAGATGCAATAGTTCTTTGGGAAACCCTTGATCTTTGAACATTACTTGAAAATCTCTACCCGCTAATATACTTGTTAAAGTTGTCTTGTTAGCTGAGACCTAAGAAGTCTCTTGTGTCCATACAACCTTTTGATTGCTACTGATGTCCCTCTAAAGGCTTGTGAATTAAATATGCGTGTTCTGTTTTAAAACGACCACAGGTCAACAAATCCCTTATGAATCTAAGAACAGAGTATCAATGTCATTCCTAATACATATCCACGGTGAGCAGACACATTCTTGGTCCCCCCCCCCAGTGGTTAGTAACAGGCCCTGTGAAAATGTCGGATATTTTTGCAATTGTTATCGTTAAATTAACCAGATTTTTTTTATCTTTACTGGATTCCCAGAACCATCCATGAACTTTAAAGCAAGTACATACTTTTAAAAAGAGATTCAAGGGCTTGAATCTGATAAGGAATGGTTGCTGGAATTGGGTATGTGACCTGTTGAGTCCGTCGCGAAATGGTAAGACACGAGAAGCAGTTGTAGTTCTCAGGAGACCTTTATTCTTCAGTTCAGCTTACATTGGAATATGGTGGCAACACCCAAACTCTCGGCCTCCTTTTATAGGCCTTCCCCGGGTCAATCTGCTACTTTTGGCGCGCCAGCACCCGTGCATGCGCACACGTACTGGTGACAGCCTGTCTGGTCCCGGGCAGCTTGCACCTGCCCGGGACCGCCTGCAATGCCCCGAGCCTGCTTGCAAGGCTCAGGACATAACACCCCTTTCCCCCGGGCTAAAACTACGACCAATGACATAATAATACACAACCCACTCTTAGTACAATGTTCTGCTCCCCCAATGTTCGGAGTTCCCCCCGTTTCCATTGCCTTAGTGTTTCTACCCTTCTACTGGCTCTGTTTAGCCAATAGTGTTATGTAAGTACTTAGGAGATTTCCTTGCTCTCTGTGACCTCCTAAGCTCTGGGTGTCTGACAGGTACCCCCTGACTGAGGGGTGATGTGTGTCTGTTCCCCTTGTTATGCCTTGGTGACTCCCAAGGACTGTGCTCCAATGCCTGGCCTGCTTGCTTGCCCACCGGGCTCGTCAGGCCAGGGCTTTTTCCAGTGTATGACCTGGTTGTCCCGCCTAGCTGTAGGCTCTCTGGCCCTTCTAAGTGACTGTCACTGTTGGGTGTTTCTGTAGAACCTCCTAGGTCCGTCCAAGACCTGTCAGGAGGCTGTCTATCCCCTGAATCCCGTTCTGTGTCCGGGCTTGTGTGGGTTTCAGTACTGTCCCAAAACTCAGTTGTCCCCTGAGTGTAGTCAGAGGTGTTGTAGTCGGGATTTGGTTCCTTGACCACCTCCCTGTGTGTTTGCCCCCTTCTAGGGATAGGGTTGAAGTCAGGCCAACTAGGAGGAGTGTGTGCCAGTTCTCTTGCAGGGAATGGATTGTTGGGATGCTCCCGGGTATTCTCTCTGACTGGAGTACTGAGTGATACGGGTGAAAAGTGATCATACCCCCGGGGTGACTCCCTGGCTGGAGTAGGCGTGAATGCCTGATAACTGGTTAAGCTCCTAGAATTCCTGTTTGGAGCACTCACGGAATTTTGGGATAGGCCGTTTGTGGTTCCCTCATTGGTAAAGGGCAGCATTCCATGCCCCTCCCTTTGCCCAAAGGGCTCCCCCTCCCCCCCTGGAAAAGACCCAGGAGTCTCAGCGGGAAGGTCCCGTCTAGGGCAAAGTTGGTCAATGTGCCGACGCAGGACACGACCATTGTCCAGGGATACCTCGTAGGATAGAGGACCTGTGATCCTGGATATAGAAGCGGGGACCCATGTATGACCAGGCCCATAATTACGAGTCCAAACCGGGGCACCCACAAGTAGTTGCCTAGGTGCCCTGGGGTGTGAGACAGAAGGAGGCAGTCTGTCCGGATGCAACCGGTCAAGCTTGATAGTCAGTTTGCGCCCCCAACAAAGTTCAGCTGGGCTTCTCCCTGTAGAAGTGGACGGTGTGGTGCGATAAGAAAGGAGAAAGTCAGCCAACCTGTGATGCCAGTCCCCGTAGGTGAGCCTCTTCAAGGCGTCCTTGGTGTTGCGAACCATGCGTTCAGCCATACCGTTGGTGGACGGGTGGAAAGGCGCAGAGGTGGCATGATGAATCATGTTAGCCTGCAAGAAAGCTTGGAATTCGGAGGACGTGAATTGAGGGCCGTTGTCAGACACAATGACGTCTGGGAGCCCGTGTGCAGCAAAAATCACCCTCAGTACCTGAATAGTCTTTGCAGTGGTGGTGGAAGAGACAGGTACAACCTCAAGCCATTTTGAAGGGCTGTCAACGAGGACCAAGAAGAATTGACCCTGAAAGGGCCCAGCGTAGTCAATGTGCACCCTAGACCATGGAGACTGTGTTTCCTCCCATCTATGCACAGGGGCTTGGGGCATTTCAGGGCGTGAGCATTGACAAAGGTGGCAAGCATGCACCTTAGCTTCTATGTCTTTGTCTACACCTGGCCACCACAATTGGCTGCGTGCAAGAGCTTTCATTCGTACAATGCCAGGATGACCCTCGTGGAGGGAATCTAAGACCCTAGTCCTCATTGAGGTGGGAATGACAACTCTGCTTCCCCAAAGCAGACAATCCTGAGAGGTGGACAACTCGTTCCTTTTAGACCAGAAACTCTGAAACTCAGGACTAGGACAGTGCTCAGGCCATCCAGACAAAACCCAAGAAAGGACACGTGAGAGTGTGTGATCTGTGCCTGATTCAGCAGCTACATCCCTGGCATTCAGGGGGGACTCGGGCAAGGCTTGAATGGAGAGAATATTGATGGCTGGCGCGGGGTCAGCCTCTATTACCGGCAGGGGTAATCTACTGAGGCCATCAGCATGGCCCATTTCCTTTCCAGGCTTGTGAAGTAGGGAAAGATCATATGCAGACAAAAAGATAGACCACCTGAGCATCCTGGGGGAGATGATTTGGGGAGTTTGTTTACGTGTGGTAAACAGTCCCAACAAAGGCTTATGGTCAGTGAAGACCGTGAAATGCCTTCCATACAAAAAATCATGAAATTTTTTAATTACAGCAACAACAGCTAAGGCCTCCCTGTCTATTTGAGCATAGTTGCGCTCAGCTGAAGACAATGTTCTGGAGTAATATGCAACAGGAACCTGAGTTCCATCAGCCCTGAGGTGGCTCAGTACAGTACCCACCCCATAAGGGGAAGCATCACAAGCGATGCACACAGGAAGGGACTCATTGAAGTGAGCAAGTACACTGTTAGAAGTGAGTAAGGCCTTGACCTCATTGAAACTAGCCTCATGTGTTTGTGACCACTGCCACACTGCCTGTTTGTCTAATAGCCTGTGAAGAGGCTCAGCTACACTAGCTTTATGTGGAAGAAAGGAATTGTAGAAATTCAGAAGGCCCAGAAAAGCCTGTAGTTCGGCCTTAGACTTTGGCCTAGGGGCTTGCATAATGGCTTTTAGTTTGGATTCAGCAGGATGAATCCCAGCAGCATCAATTTTGAACCCCAGAAACTCAGTAGAAGGTACCCCAATTTTACATTTGTCCTTCTTGAGTTTGAGTCCCGTTTTCCTGAACCTTCAAAGGACAGCCCTTAGCCTTTCAGCTAGAATGTGTGTGGAGTCTCCTGCAATTAAGACATCATCAAAATAGGGGCAAACCCCTGGTATACCCCGTAGTGTGTTTTCCATTACGCTTTGGAAAATCCCAGGAGTGACATTTACTCCAAACTGAAGTCTCTTTACCTTGAAAGCCCCTCTGTGGGTCACAATAGTCTGAGCTATAGCAGCGTCATCATCAACAGGCAGCTGTTGATATGCTTGAGCTAGGTCAAGCTTTGCAAAAACACGCCCCCCCTTGAGGGAGGCCAGGATATGACTGACCACAGGAACAGGATAGGCATGTTGCTGCAATGCCTTATTTAGAGTGCATTTGTAATCAGCACAGATGCGAATGTCCCCATTTGCCTTAAGAGGCGTGACAATGGGGATCTCCCATGGACTGGAGTCAACAGGTTCTAGAATTCTTTGTTGGATCAGTTTGTCCAACTCAGTGTCAATTTTACTCTTTAAAGCAAAAGGGACCCTTCTTGCTTTAATTCTAATGGGAGTGACCGTGGAGTCTAACTTTAATGACACAGGGGGTCCTTTGAATGTGCCCAGCTGGGGGCTGAAAACGTCTGCAAATTCTTTGCAGACTTCCTGTAGGTCGAGTGTTTGTAGGCTGTTGAGCCCTGTGACGTGTATCCCCAAGGCCTCAAACCACTCGAGTCCTATGAGACTCGTTCGTTCACCCTCTATTACTAGTAGGTCTAGTGGACCCTCAAAATCCTTATACTGTACGTTAAGGGTGGCCTCCCCCTTAACACACACTCTGGAGTTTTGAAAATCCGTTAACACAATGTCAGAAGGCCTCAACTTGGCCTGGGTTCCGCTGCCGGAACAAATCTTCTTAAATGTGTGCATAGAAATGATCGAAAGTGCAGACCCCGTGTCCAGTTCCATAGTTAATGGAACCCCTTGTAGCTTCACCTTAAGTGACAGCTTTTTCTTAATGGGCTTGTGTGTGCCTGTCCTGTAGATGCTTCTTCGTGAAGCACAAAACCCCACCCTATTCTGGCTGGGGACCCTGGTATTTTTCAGGCGCAATTCTTCCTGAGGTTGTACCTTTTGACGGCCCAGGCACACAGCTGCAATGTGTCCTTGTTTTCCGCACGCCCGGCAGATAGCGGAGCGGAACTTGCAGTCGGCTCTCTTGTGGCGACCTCCACAACCGATGCACTTGGGGAGAGCTGAAGAGCTTCCTCTTGATTTTCCTTCCTTTGTGGGGTGGAGACGGTCCACTTCCTTGTCCGGATCCTCCTCGGAGTTTCTTTGGACTTCTTCCTGGTGCACAGATGCGGCATTTGGACTGTTTCTGATCGGCCGCATATTTTTGATGGCGCCGCCCACTGCTTCTTCTGCGGTGACCTCTCTCAAGGCATCTTGGAAAGACAAATCCTCCTTGGCAAAAAGTCTCTGTTGCAACTCTCGATGCCTTAGCCCGCACACAAATCGGTCCCTCAGTCTTTCTTCGAGGTCCTTGAACTCGCAATGTTTGGCGGCTTTCCTCAGTGCGGCGATGTACTCCTTGGCCGATTCTCCAGATCGTTGATCCCTCTGCTCGAAGGTGTGGCGCCACGCGATGACGGACATCTTGGGTTGGAAGTGCTCCTTCAGTAACTTCTTTAGATCTGCGTAGCTGACAGACTCTAAAGGAACAGGTGCTGCGAGGTTCTCAGCGATTTCGAATGCGTCTTGACTGCAAACGCACAACAGGGTGGCAGCCTTCAAGCTCTCTTCCCTCACCTGGTTCACTTTGAGGTAGTTTTCCACCCTGGCTACGTAGGACTCCCACCTCTCTAGATGTGAGACGTTGAATTCCGAAAGCCTTCCAATCTTCGCCATTTCATATCAGGAAGGGTCTATCAGCCAGCCTACCCCCGAATGCACGCTGGATTGGTGGGTAGCTGCCGAGTCAACGCCGTTCCTGCCGCTCCGGACTCACTCGGGTAAGCTTACACCTTCTCTTCTTCGATGTAAGGCAATCCCATCCTTGTCGCCAGTGTTGAAATGGTAAGACACGAGAAGCAGTTGTAGTTCTCAGGAAACCTTTATTCTTCAGTTCAGCTTACATTGGAATATGGCAGCAACACCCAACCTCTCGGCCTCCTTTTATAGGCCTTCCCGGGGTCAATCTGCTACTTTTGCCGCGCCAGCACCCGTGCATGCGCACACGTACTGGTGACAACCTGTCTGGTCCCGGGCAGCTTGCACCTGCCCGGGACCGCCTGCAATGCCCCAAGCCTGCCTGCAAGGCTCAGGACATAACTTGACCCATGCTTTTTTTCTAAAAAAAAAAAAAAAAAAAAAGTACCGGAACTCACACATATCATACATCCTGCCTTGCCTACCCTACAAGGTTCCATCCAAAAAAGGTGCCAGAACTCCGTTCTGGACGTTCTATGAGAAAAAAAATGCTCTGGGTATGTCTAGTCCAGGGGTAGGCCACCTTGGCTCTTTTATGACTTGTGGACTTCAACTCCCAGAATTCCTGAGCCAGCATGGCTCAGTTTGGAAACCTCTCCCTTTCTCCTCAGCATGGCTGGCTCAGGAATTCTGGGAGTTGACGTCTATGAGTCATAAAAGGGCCAAGGTTGCTGTTGAGTCCTTCGCGGAAATGTAAGACACGAGAAGCAGTTGTAGTTCTCAGTTTTCTTTATTCTACGTTCAGCTTACAAGTAGATGGCTTCTGCATCTCCCAAAACCTCCCAGCTTCTTATATAGACATTTCCCGGGTCAATGCGATACTTTTCCCGCGCCAGCACCCGCGCATGCGCACGGCGCTGGCGACAGCCTGTCTGGTCCCGGGCAGCTTTGCACCTGCCCGGGACCGCCTGCAAACGCCCCGATCCGTTTGCAAGGCTCGGGACATAACACCCCTTTCCCCCGGGCTAAAACTACTACCAACATATAATCATTATTTTATGCAGTGTTCTGCTTCTCAGTGCTCCTATCGTTACCTGGCTTTTGTTTAGCCAGCAATGTTATGTAATCCTCTAAGTATTTAGGAGACTTCCTTGCTCTCTGTGACCTTCTCAGCTCTGGGGTTCTGACAGGTGTTCCCTGACTGAGGGGTGACAAGAGCCTGTTCCCCTAATCATGCCTTGGTGCCTTCCAAGGACTTTGCCCCGATGCCTGGCCTGCTTGCTCGCCCACCGGGCTCGTCAGGCCAGGGCTTCTGTCACTTTGTGACCTGGTTGACCTGCCTAGCTGTAGGCCCTCGGGCCCCTTGAAGTGATAGCCACTGCTGGGCGTCTCTATGGAACCTCCTAGGTCCGTCCAAGACCTGTCAGGAGGCTGTCCCATCCCTAAGCCCCATTCTGTGTCCGGGCTCGTGTGGGTCTCTGTACCTTCCCAAAACTCAGTTACTCCCTGATTTGGGCTAGAGGTGTTGCGGTCGGGACTTGGTTCCTCGACCACCTCCCTGTAAGTTTGACCCCCTGTAGGATTAGGGGTAAGGTCAGGCCAACTCTGGGGATTGTGTGCCAGCTCTCTTGCGGGGAATGATTTGTTGGGATGCTCCCGGGTATCCTCCGTGACTGGAGTGCTGTGTGATGTGTGTGGACAGTGAGTATGCCCCTGGGGTGACTCCCTGGCTGGAGTAGGCGTGAGTGCCTGTTGTGTGGGTAAGCTCCATGAATTCCTTTTCGGAGCACTTGCGGAAGCTTGAAATGGGCCGTCAGTGGCTCCATCAGTGGAGATGGGCAGCAACTCGTGCCCTTCCCTTTGCTCCAAAGGGTCCCCCTCCCCCCCTGGAAAAGACCCAGGAGTCTCATCTGAAAGGTCCCGCCTAGGGCGGAGTTGGTCGATGTGCCGACGCAGGACACGACCGTTGTCCAGGGCTACCTCGTAGGAGAGAGGACCTGTGACCCTGGAAATAGAAGCAGGGACCCATGTATGACCAGGCCCGTAATTGCGAGTCCAGACTGGGGCACCCTCAAGTAGTTGTCTAGGTGCCCTCGGATGTGAGGTAGATGAAGGCAATCTGTCCGGATGCAACCGGTCAAGTTTAGTAGTAAGTTGACGCCCCCAACGAAGTTCAGCTGGGCTTCTCCCTGTAGAAGTGGACGGTGTGGTGCAATAAGAAAGGAGAAAGTCAGCCAACCTGTGATGCCGGTCCCCGTAGGTGAGTCTTCTCAAGGCGTCCTTTGTGATGCGCACCATACGTTCAGCCATACCGTTGGTGGACAGGTGGAAGGGTGCAGACATGGCATGACGAATCATGTTAGCCTGTAAGAAAGCTTGGAATTCGGAGGAAGTGAATTGAGGGCCGTTGTCAGACACAATGACATCTGGAAGCCCGTGTGCAGCAAAAATCCCCCTCAGTACCTGAATAGTCTTTGCAGTGGTGGTGGATGAGACAGGTACAACCTCAAGCCATTTTGAATGGCTGTCAACAAGGACCAAGAAGAACTGGCCCTGAAAGGGCCCAGCGTAGTCAATATGCACCCTAGACCATGGGGACTGTGTTTCCTCCCATCTATGCACGGGAGCTTGGGGCATCTCTGGGCGAGATCGTTGGCACAGGTGGCATGCATGCACCTTAGCCTCAATATCTTTATCTAAACCAGGCCACCACAAGTGGCTGCGTGCAAGAGCCTTCATACGAACAATGCCAGGATGACCCTCGTGGAGGGATTCTAAGACCCTAGTCCTCATTGAGGTGGGAATGACAACTCTGTTTCCCCAAAGCAGACAACCCTGAGAAAAGGACAGCTCGTTCCTTTTGGACCAGAAACTCTGAAACTCAGGACTAGGGCAGTGCTCAGGCCAACCAGACAAAACCCAGGAACGGACACGTGAAAGTGTGTAATCTGTACCTGTTTCAGCGGTAACATCCCTGGCACTAAGTGGGAGCTCGGGCAAGGCTTGGATTGATAGAATGTTGACAGCTGGCACAGGGTCAGCTTCTACTACTAGCAGAGGCAATCTACTGAGGCCATCAGCATGGCCCATTTCTTTCCCAGGCTTGTGGAGTAAAGAAAAATCATATGCAGACAAAAAAATAGACCACCTAAGCATTCTAGGGGAAATGATTTGGGGAGTCTGCTTACGTGTGGTAAACAGTCCCAGCAGAGGCTTATGGTCAGTGAAGACCGTGAAATGTCTGCCATATAGAAAATCATGGAATTTTTTAATTCCAGCAACAACAGCCAGAGCCTCCCTGTCTATCTGAGCGTAGTTGCGCTCAGCAGAAGACAATGTTCTGGAGTAATATGCAACAGGAACCTGAGTTCCATCAGACCTGAGGTGGCTCAGGACAGCTCCAACCCCGTAAGGGGACGCATCACAAGCGATGCACACAGGAAGGGACTCGTTGAAATGTGCAAGTACACTGTTAGAAGTGAGCAAAGCCTTGACTTTGTTAAAACAACCCTCATGCGTTTGTGACCACTGCCACACTGCTTGTTTGTCTAGTAGCCTGTGAAGAGGCTCAGCTACACTAGCTTTATGTGGAAGGAAGGAATTGTAGAAATTCAGGAGGCCTAGGAAGGCCTGAAGTTCGGCCTTGGACTTTGGCCTAGGTGCTTCTAAAATAGCAGTTAGTTTGGATTCAGCAGGGTGAATCCCAGCAGCATCAATTTTGAACCCCAGAAATTCAGTAGAAGGTACCCCAATCTTGCATTTGTCTTTTTTGAGCTTGAGGCCTGATTTCCTGAATCTTAACAGAACAGCCCTGAGCCTTTCAGCTAGAATGTGTGTGGAGTCTCCTGCAATCAAGACATCATCAAAGTAGGGGCAAACCCCTGGTATACCTCGTAGTGTGTTTTCCATTACGCTTTGGAAAATCCCAGGAGCGACATTCACTCCAAACTGTAGCCTTTTTACCTTGAAGGCCCCTCTGTGGGTCACAATAGTCTGAGCTGTAGCAGCAGCATCATCAACAGGCAGCTGTTGATATGCTTGAGCTAGGTCAAGCTTTGCAAAAACACGCTCCCCCTTGAGGGAGGCCAGGATGTGACTGACCACAGGGACAGGATAGGCATGTTGCTGCAATGCCTTATTAAGAGTGCATTTGTAATCAGCACAAATGCGAATGTCCCCATTTGCCTTTAGAAGCGTGACAATGGGGGTCTCCCAAGGACTGGAATCAACAGGTTCTAGAATTCCCTGTTGGATCAGTTTGTCTAACTCAGTGTCAATTTTACTCTTTAAAGCAAAAGGGACCCTTCTTGCTTTAATTCTAATGGGAGTGACAGTGGAGTCTAACTTTAATGACACAGGGGGTCCTTTGAATGTGCCCAGCTGGGGGCTGAAAACGTCTGCAAATTCTTTGCAGACTTCCTGTAGGTCGAGTGTTTGTAGGCTGTTGAGCCCTGTGACGTGTATCCCCAAGGCCTCAAACCAATCGAGTCCTATGAGACTCGTTCGTTCACCCCCTACTACTAATAAGTCTAGTGGACCTTCAAAACTCTTGTATTGCACGTTAAGGGTGGCCTCCCCCTTAACACACACTCTTGAATTTTGAAAATCTGTTAACACAATGTCAGAAGGCCTTAACTTGACCTGAGTTCCACTACCGGAACAAATCTTCCTAAATGTATGCAAGGAGATGATTGAAAGGGCAGACCCTGTGTCTAGTTCCATAGTTAATGGAACCCCTTGTAGCTTCACCTTGAGTGACAGCTTTTTCTTAATGGGCTTGTGTGTGCCTGTCCTAAGGATGCTTCTTCACGAAGCGCAAAACCCTACCCTATTCTGGCTGGGGACCCTGGTACCTTTCAGGCGCGGTTCTTCCTGAGGTTGTACCTTTTGTCGGCCCAGACACACAGCTGCAATGTGTCCTTGTTTGCCGCATGCCCGGCAGGTAGCGGAGCGGAACTTGCAGTCGGTTCTCCTGTGGCGACCTCCACAGCCGATGCACTTGAGTGGTGCTGAAGAGCTTCCCTTCTGATTTCCTTCCTTCGTGGGGTGGAGACGGTCGACTTCCTCGTCCGGATCCTCCTCGGAGTTCCCATGGACGTCTTCCTGGTGCACGGATGCAACCTCTGGGCTGTTTCTGATCGGCCGCATGTTCTTGACGGCGCCGCCTGCTGCTTCTTCTGCGGTGACTTCTCTTAAGGCATCCTGGAAGGACAATTCTTCTTTAGCGAAAAGTCTCTGTTGTAGATCTCGATGCCTTAACCCGCACACGAATCGGTCCCTCAGTCTTTCTTCGAGGTCCTTGAACTCGCAGTGCTTTGCGGCCTTCCTTAATGCGGCGATGTATTCTTTGCCGACTCACCGGATCGTTGATCCCTCTGCTCGAAGGTGTGGCGCCATGCGATGACGGACATCTTGGGCTGGAAGTGCTCCTTCAGTAGCTTCTTCAGATCTGCGTAGCTGACAGACTCTACTGGAACAGGTGCTGCAAGGTTTTCTGCGATTTCGAAGGCGTCTTGACCGCAAACACAAAGCAGGGTGGCAGCCTTCAAGCTCTCTTCCCTCACTTGGTTTGCCTTGAAGTAGTTCTCCACCCTGGCTACGTAGGACTCCCACCGCTCTGGATGTGAGACGTCGAACTCCGAAAGCCTTCCAACCTTTGCCATCTTCAGGAGACGGGTCTATCAGCCAGCCTACCCCCGAATGCGCACTGGATTGGCGAGTAGCTGCCGAGTCGACACCGTTCCGCCGCTCAGGACTCACTTGGGTAAGCTTACACTTCTTCCTTTCCAGGCGATGTAAGGCATCCCACCCTCGTCGCCAGTGTTGAGTCCTTCGCGGAAATGTAAGACACGAGAAGCAGTTGTAGTTCTCAGTTTTCTTTATTCTATGTTCAGCTTACAAGTAGATGGCTTCTGCATCTCCCAAAACCTCCCAGCTTCTTATATAGACATTTCCCGGGTCAATGCGATACTTTTCCCGCGCCAGCACCCGTGCATGCGCACGGCGCTGGCGACAGCCTGTCTGGTCCCGGGCAGCTTTGCACCTGCCCGGGACCGCCTGCAAACGCCCCGAGCCGTTTGCAAGGCTCGGGACATAACAGTTGCCTACCTCTGGCCTAGGCCTAGGCTGCTTTATGACTCGTGGACTTCAACTCCCAGAATTCCTGAGCCAGCATGGCTCAGCTTGGAAACCTTTCCCTTTCCCCTCAGCATGGCTGGCTCAGGAATTCTGGGAGTTGAAGTCCACGAGTCATAAAGTGGCTTAGGCTTAGATCAGGGGTAGGCCACTTTGGCTCCTTTATGACTCGTGGACTTCAACTCCCAGAATTCCTGAGCCAGCCATGCTTTGGGGAGAGGTTTCCAAGCTGAGCCATGCTGGCTCAGGAATTCTGGGAGTTGAAGTCCACGAGTCATAAAAGAGCCAACGTGGCCTACCCCTGGTCTAGTTTAATGAAGAGAAGGACGAGGGGGGACATGATAGCAGTGTTCCAGTATCTCAGGGGCTGCCATAAAGAAGAGGGAATTAAGCTATTCCCCAAAGCACCTGAAGGTAGGACAAGAAGCAACGGATGGAAATTAATCAAGGAGAGAAGCAACCTAAAACTAAGGAGAAATTTCCTGTCCGTTAGAACAATTAACCAGTGGAACAAGCTGCCTCCAAAAGCAGAGAAGTGTTTGAGAAGAGACTGGACAGCCATTTGTCTGAAATGGTGGTATAGTGTTTCCTGCCTGAGCAGGGGGTTGGACTAGATGACTTCCAAGCTCTCTTCCAAGTTTGTTATTAATATTATTATTAATAACCCTTTTTCAATGACGTTGTACCTTTGTTCGCTAAGCGAATGGTTTTAAGTCAGGGACTGCCTCTACACGCTTTGTTAAAAGAGATTCAAAGGGTTTTAAAATCCTATGAAATGAACAGCTTTTTCCTCCAAAGTTGTTTCCCCCCCTACAAATTTCAGTAATTTTAAAGGACGACAATGGGGAAGAGATGAGATATAATGATAATAAATAAGATTATAGATCAGTGGTTCTCAAACGGTGGGTCGGGACCCCATTTGGGGTCGAACGACCATTTCACGGGGGTCGCCAAACAAGGCTGTCCACCATTTTTCCCCCTTTAACCACGCCTCTGGCACCCGGTGATGTATAAGTGGTTGGGGGTCACCACAACATGGGGAACTGTATTACGGGGTCACGGCATTAGAAAGGTTGAGAACCACTGTGATAGATAGTCCTTGACCTAACAACCAGAAGCGAAACTAAAGTTTCCACTGCTAAGCAAGGCAGTTAAGTGAGTTTTGCCCCCTTTTTGCCACAGTTGTTCAGTGAATCACCGCAGTTGTTAAACGAGTCATATGGTTGTTAAGTGAATCCCATTGATTTTATCTGCCGTAAACTTGCTGGGAATCTTACAAATGGGAATCACATGACCTGGGATGTGACCCTCGTACATATATATACCAGTTGCCAAATGCTCGAATTTTGTTCACGTGATTACCATATTTTCCTCAATATAAGCCCCAACTGGAAAATAAGCCCCAGCGTGATTTTTCAGGATGCTCATAATATAAGCCCCACCCCCAAAATAAACCCGTTAAGATCTTCATCCAGATGGACACATTTAGTACCGTATTTCTCTGAATATAAGCCCTAATACAAGTACCGTATTTCTCTGAATATAAACCCTAATACAAGTACCGTATTTCTCTGAATATAAACCCTAATATGTACCGTATTTCTCTGAATATAAACCCTAATATGTACCGTATTTCTCTGAATATAAGCCCTAATACAAGTACCGTATTTCTCTGAATATAAACCCTAATATGTACCGTATTTCTCTGAATATTAATATGTACCGTATTTCTCTGAATATAAGCCTTAATAAATGTCTTTTGGAGAAAAAATTAACGTAAGACCTGGTTTTATTTGCTGCAATGATGCTGCGACAGTCATAAGTTTGAAAACCGGTCCTAAGTCATTTTTTTCCCAGACCGGTTTTAAGTCATTTTTTTTCCCAGAACTTGTTGTAACTTCAAGTTCGCTAAACAAACCGTCGTAAGGTGAGGACTATTTGTACCAGATGAAAACAAGCTACCAAAGTTGGCTGGTCCGTTTTTTTTTTGTCTGTAACAAGAAGCAGGATTGGCTTTCCTCGGTCTATCCTGCAACACGTCCCAACACAAGCATGGGACCAAGGGATTTTGCACCCTGATGTTGGGGAAAAACTGTCTCTCCAACTTGTGGCCATAATTTATCCCCAAATTTTTGTTGCTAAGTGAGATAGTTGCTAAGTGAATTTTGCCCCATTTTACGGCATTTCTGGACACCGTTGTTCTTTGAATCATTGCATCTGTTCTGTTAAGTGAATCCCCATTGACTTCGCTTGTCAGAAGGTTGCAAAAGGAGATCATGTGACACAGCAACCGTCGTAAGTATGAGTCAGTTTCTAAGTCTCTGAATTTTGATGACATGACCATGAGGATGCTGCCATGGTCATAAGCATGAAAAACGGTCATAATTCGACTTTTTCAGTGTCGTTGCAACTTTGACCAGTCACTAAATGAACTGTTGTAAGTCGAGGATTACATGTAAAGCAACAGCCAAGGAGAAGAATAGAATCAAGCTTATCGTAAGTGTGAAAAACAATCATAAGCTGCCTTTTTCAGTGTCATTGTAATTTTGAACGGTCAGTAAATGAACTTTGTAAGTTGAGGACTTACGTCATCTTGATTTTCTAGGATGATTTGGTCTTTCTCAGCCACTCCCCCCCCCCGTCTCACAGTGATCCAAGGTAATAAATTTGCAGAAAGCACCCAAGACTTTGAATTAGAAGGCACAATATTTTACTGACAAATGGGTGAAGGTCACAGAACAGCAGATGAGAAGAAGATGCTGGACGAAGAGGCAATTTTGCTGCAAGCTGCCGTGCCAGACCATCTCATTTTCCCCTTCATAGTCACACAGACTTTTCATCTCAGCACTTAAGAAAGATGAAGTGTTTATGATGTGTCGAGCTCTTAGGAACAAGAGAAGAAAATGAAAAACGCTCTGCTCATAAGTCGTTTGCCAAGCGTACTTCAATAAAGGAAGTGGCATGTCTATATATATATATATATATACATACATACATACATACATACATACAAGGTCAACAGCCAAGAGAAGTTGTGTGTGTGTGTGTGTATATATATATATATATATATATGTAGGTCTTTGTTGGTTATTTGGGTTTTCTCCCACGTAAAATTGGAAGTGTCTTGGCGACGTTTCGACGAAGTCTCATTCGTCATCTTCAGGCTGGTGCTTTCGGCTTCGTGCTTCTAGGAGCAATGTGTGATTGTAGCTGTTTCCTAGAAGCACGAAGCCGAAAGCACCAGCCTGAAGATGACGAATGAGACTTCATCGAAACGTCGCCAAGACACTTCCAATTTTATGTGGGAGAAAACCCGAATAACCAAAGATCTACATACAAACACCCACGAAAACCTCAGAAAACACACACACACACACACACACACACACACACACACACACATATATATATATATATATATATATATATATATATATATATATATATATATATATATATATATATATATATATATATATATATGTCTTTGGTTGTTCGGGTTTTCTCCCGCGTAAAATTGGAAGTGTCTTGGCGACGTTTCGACGAAGTCCCATTCGTCATCTTCAGGCTGGTGTTTTCAGCTTCGTGCTTTGAGCAGCAATGTGTGGTCTTAGCTGTTTCTTCCTTTTAACTGCCAGTGGGGGTATGAACTGATTGGGTGGGAGCTTGGCTGTGTTCTGATTGGGTGGAGGTGTGTTCTGAATGGTTAGGGGCTTGGCTGTGCTCTGATTGGCTGGGGGAGTGTTCTGTTTGATTGTACTCAGGTTAGTCTGAGTTGCAGAGGGGTTTGAGATTTTGGGCTGCCTTGCTATTTTTTGGCTTCGCGTTCGTGGTCGTGATTCCTCTTCATGGAGGGTGTCAGTTTGCTTCATGTATGGATTGGAGGGGTTTAAAGTGGCTGATGATGCAGCTGTGGTCTGGCTTCTGGTTTGTGGTCGTGCCTCGTCATCGGTGTGGCTTTGGGTTTGGCAAGGCAAGGCAAGGCAGCCCAAAGTCTCAAACCCCTCTGCAACTCAGACTAACCTGAGTACAACCAAACAGAACACTCCCCCAGCCAATCAGAGCACAGCCAAGCCCCTAACCATTCAGAACACACCTCCACCCAATCAGAACACAGCCAAGCTCCCACCCAATCAGTTCATACCCCCACTGGCAGTTAAAAGGAAGAAACAGCTAAGACCACACATTGCTGCTCAAAGCACGAAGCTGAAAACACCAGCCTGAAGATGACGAATGGGACTTCGTCGAAACGTCGCCAAGACACTTCCAATTTTACGTGGGAGAAAACCCGAACAACCAAAGACCTACATATATATATATATATATATATATATATATATATATATATATATATATAAAAATTAAAATCAATAAATAGTCGAACACCAGGTGAGGAGAGAGAGAGAGAGAACGAAAGGCAGATGGCACCAAACGGACGGGGAGGGGGAGTAGGATGGGAGGCAGCGGCTCTGGTGGCGGCGGCACACCCTGGCCACTGTGTCCTCAGCCAAATGGGTGAGGAGGGGGACCAGGACGGGAGGCAGTGGCTCCGGTGGCGGCGGTGCAGTGGTGGCCACTGCAGCATTGTCGGGGTTCCCCGCCACTCGTGGCCTGGCCGCCGCCCCCACCATATCCTCAGCCACTTCACTGTCGCAAGAGGAGGGTGCCAAGGCCGGGTGCACCATGGGCAGCCGTGCTGGGAATAGGGAATGCTGCCATGGGGATGAGGGGGGGTCCCGACCTGCCACCGGCCCCGCCACCCTCGCAGCCCAAGGTCTCCTTTTGCTGCAGCTCTGAGGGTGGTGGCAGCAGCGGCGGTGGCAGCGGGAGGACATCCAAGAGGACTGCGTAGCAGGTGGGGAAAGGGTGGCCAGGCACCACGGGGGAATCTGATGCCCATGAGATGGCTGAAAGGTGCAGGCAGAGAGGCGAAGCTCCAGAAGACCCCCGGTGACCCCCCTGACTAACAGAGGCAGTGGCAAAGCAGGGCGAGGGGAGACTCACAGGGTAGGAAAGAGGCACCCCGAGACCGGCCACCCGCAACTCCTTATCAGGGACACCTTTTCAGCAATCCTCCCGGCCACCACGTGCAGTCCAAAGAAGGAAAGAGGTTTGTGGGCAGTCCCACAAACCAAAGACGTTCAACCAATCAATTCAAACTTCATGAGAAGTTTGAATTGATTGGTTGAACTTTTTAAGTCCCATTTTTTTTTTCAGACTGCACATGGGGCTGAGGACAGGGAGCCAAAGGAAACAGTTGAAAGAGCCGCATGCGGCTGCGGAGCTGCGGGTTGCCGACCTGTGAACTAGACGTACCCAATTCTAGCAACCGTTCTTCCTGTTTTATCCTCCAGTCCCCTGATTACATTTGTTGCTCTTTTCTGCACTCTTTCCAGAGTCTCAACATCTTTTTTTAAAAATATTGACCAAAATGATTCTTTTATTTTGATAATCAAGCCAAAGTCATTTATGGTTCCAATGAACCTGCTGCCAGCCAGAGCATTCATACCTGTTTCTAAACGGAATGGACTGATCAATTCAAACCAAGCACCAAAGATTGATTTCCAACTTATGTCACTGCCAGAATATCAGGAGAAAGAATAAAGGTAAAAGCCTAAATATATTACAAAAGTGCACTGAAAAGGACTATCAGAAAATTATAGGAAATAAAGCAAGAGAATTACCTTCGGGTGGACAAAACGTTATTTAACACGCATCCTGATTATATAAAGCTAAAAGTTCACCCTTATTGTCATGCAAGGGGAATCTAGAAGCAGCTGAATTGAAAAAATATTCACAATGCCCATAAAAATACGTGATCCTCAAGTGCTGTTGAACTTAATTGCTGCTAACCAGTTTGGTGCTGGCCAATTACCAGGAGATTGTGAGTTCTAATCCTGCTTTACGCATGAAAGCTGGTTGGGTGATTGGGCCAATCACCAGGACACAGTCCTGCTTTATATAAGAAAGCCAGTCTTCCCCTCTCTAGCCCTCCCAGGACTGTTGTCATGGGACAAATAGGTAGAAAGAATATTATGCATGCTCCTCCAGTTTTGTTACTTTATTACTTTATAAAGTAATAAAGGGAAGATAAAAATCAAATGGAGGAAGGAAGGAAGGAAGGAAGGAAGGTGGGTGAAAGAGAAGAATAGAGTGAGGAGGAGGGAAGGAAGGAAGGAAGGGGAAAGAGGAAGAATAGAGGGAGAAAGGAGGAAGAAAGGAAGATGCATGAAGGTGAAGGAAAGAGAAAGAGGGGAAGAGAAGAAGAACAAAGGGAAATGCATCAAGGCGAAGAAAAGAGGAAGGAAGGAAGGAAGGAAGGAAGGAAGGTGAAAGAGAAGAATAGTGAGGAGGAGGAGGGAAGGAAGGAAGCAGGATGGAAGGAAGGAAGGGGAAAGAGGAAGAATAGAGGGAGAGAGGAGGAAGAAAGGTAGATGCATGAAGGTGAAGGAAAGAGAAAGAGAGGAAGAGAAGAAGAATAAAGGGAAATGCATCAAGGCGAAGAAAAGAGGAAGGAAGGAAGGAAAGAAGGAAGGAAGGAAGGAAGGAAGGAAGGAAGGAAGGAAGGAAGGAAGGAAGGAAGGGAAAAGACGGAGGGAGGGAGGAACCCAACATCAATGCAAGCTGAAACTCTTACAGATCCTTAAAAATTGAAATGGGGAAAAAAGGAACAGGAACAGAACAAAATGTTATAATCTCATACAGAAGCAAGAGAGGGGGAAAAAATCAACTAGTAATTGTCAGAAAAGAGGTAGGCCGCCCAGTGTAAATTGGAAAATGTAAGCAGCATGAAAGAAATAAACACAATGGAAAGTCCTGGAGCTATGGTAAACTCACCAGGAATAAGGTCACCTGGAGGCTGAGTAAGTCATTTCTTTAAAAAAGGGAATAGTTATAACAAACAAAGAGAGGCAGCTGCACCAGAAAATGGATTACAAAGAAGCTTTTTAAGGTTCTGAAATAGTGTGTGAGCATGGCCTTGGGGAGACAGAAGGGAGAACCATTATGGAAAAGGTCTCTCAGAAAGAAGAAAGCGTGTGGGAAGTATTTTGGGAGGGACCTCTCCAGTTTTTCAGAGAGTAAAAGGATAGAAGGGAGAAAGAATTATTTTCCAATGAGTTCTCCAAAGCGCCTGAAGGCAGGACAAGAAGCAACGGGCGGAAACTAACCAAGGAGAGAAGCAACCTAGAACTAAGGAGAAACTTCCTGACAGTGAGAACAATTAACCAGTGGAACAACCTGCCTCCAGAAGTGGTGGATGCTCCAACACTGGAAGTTTTTAAGAAGAGACTGGACAGCCATTTGTCAGAAATGGTGTCTGAGCAGGGGGTTAGACTAGATGACCTCCAAGGTCCCTCCTGACTCTATTCTGCTATTCTGTTATTCTGCTATTCTGCTATTCCACTATTCTGCTGTTCCATTATTCCGTTATTCTGCTATTCTGCTATTCTATTTTTCTGTTATTCTGCTATTCTATTTTTCTATTCTTCTGCTATTCTGTTATTTTGCTATTCATTCTGCTATTCTATTTTTCTATTCTTCTGCTATTCTGTTATTTTGCTATTCATTCTGCTATTCTATTTTTCTATTCTTCTGCTATTCTGTTATTTTGCTATTCATTCTGCTATTCTATTTTTCTGCTATTCTGCTATTCTCTATTCTGCTGTGCTCCTATGCTGCTATTCTGTTATTCTGTTGCAGGTGCTTCCTCACTGGAGGTTTTTAAGAAGAAACTGGACAGCCATTTGTCCAGAATGGTGCAGGGTCTCCTGATTGAGCAGGGGTTAGACTAGAAGACCTCCAAGGTCCCTTCCAACTCTATTCGTCTGCTACAGGTAGTCCTCAATATCCATCAGTTCATTTAGTGACCATTCAAAATTAAGTGGCATTGAAAAAAATGGTATATGACCATTTTTCACACTTATGACCATTGCAGCATCCCGATGGCCACCTGATTTACATTCAGATGCTTGACAACTGATTCATATTTATGACGGTTGCAGAGTCCTGGCGTCTCGTGATCCGCCTTTGCAAACTTTGGACAAGCAAAGTCAATGGGAGAAGCCAGATTCACTTAACAACTGAGTTACTAACTTAACAACTGCAGTGATTCACTTAACAACTGTGGAAAGAAAGGGTCTAAAATGCAGCAAAATTCACTTAATAACTGTCTTGCTTAGCAACTGAAGTTTTGGGTATAAGTCGAGGACTACCTATAATAACTGCCAATACCAGAAAGTGCACTCCAGTTTTTCTTATATTTTTTTAATACTACTTAAAAATACCAAAGTGCTTGTGGCAAATGCTGAGAACTTTACACAGAGGTTGTTTTTCTTCTGGCGGTTTTTTGGGATGGAGGTCACCTGGTCATTCCACAAAGTGCGAGAACAGGGAAGATCAATTTTGCAATACTTCAAAATGCTTGTGTCTTTTTTTTCTTTTCTTTTTTCAGGTCAGTGAAGTTGCCCTCCTTTATTGGAGCCCAGCACAACCCTACCAGATGCCTCTGTTCAAAAACATCTCCATGCTGCTGCTTTAAGCAAGGCAGATCTGGAAAGCTTAAACAAAGCACAAAAGGAACCACATTGTTCAAAAAAGCAAGTATGGTGAGTGAGTTTTCCTTCTTCCTTCCCTCCTTCTTTCCTTCCTTCCCTCCTTCTTACCTCCTCCCTCCTTTACTTCCTCCCTCCCACCCTATCTCCCTCCCTCCCTCCTTCCTCCCTCCCTCTGTCCCTCCCTCCCTCCTACCCAACTTCCTTCCTCCCTCCCTTCTTCTCTCCCTCCCTCCCTCATTCCTTTCTTCCTTCCTCTCTCCCTTTCCTATCTTCCTCCATCCCTATCTATCTATCTCCCTCCCTCCTTCCCTTCCATCTTCCTCCCTCCCTCCCTCCTTCATTCCTTTCTTCCTTCCTCCCTTCCTCTGTCCCTCCCTCCCTCCTACCCACCTTCCTTCCTCCCTCCCTCCCTCCCTTCTTCTCTCCCTCCCTCCCTCCCTCATTCCTTTCTTCCTTCCTCTCTCCCTTTCCTTTTCCTCCCTCCCTATCTATCTCCCTCTCTCCTTCCATCCTCCTTCCTGCTTTCCTCCCTCCTTCATTCCTTTCTTTCTTCCTCTGTCCCTCCCTCCTACCCACCTTCCTTCCTCCCTCCCTCCTTCATTCCTTTCTTCCTTCATCTCTCCCTCTTTCCTCTCTCCCTCCCTCCCTATCTACCTCCCTACCACCCTACCTACTCCTTCCTTCCTCTCTTCCTCCCTCCCTTCCTCCATCTGCCCTCCCTCATTCATTTTTTCCTTCCTCCTCCCTCCCTCCTCCCTCCCTCCCTCCTTCTCTCCTTCTCTCCTTCCTCCCTACAGACCTACCTACCTACCTACCTACCTACCTAACTTACTTACTGTTACTTACTATAATGGCAATGCAGAAGACCCCTGTTATTCTGAGTTGAGTGACATACAGGGAGTCCTGCAGTTATGACCACAGTTGAGCCCAAAACTTCCTTTGCTAAGCCAGGCAGTTATTAAGTTAGTTTTGCCCCAGTTTACAACCTTTCTTGCCCCAGTTGTATAGTGAATCACTGCAGTTCTTCATTTAGTAACACAGCCGTTAAGTGAATCCAATTCCCCCATTGATTTTGCTTGTCAGAAGGTCGCAAAAGTGGGTCATGTGGTCCCGGGACACTGCAACCGTCATAAGTATGAGTCAGTTGCCAAGCGTCTGAATTTGAATCGTGCGACCGAATTTGGATGCTGCAGCGGTCGTAAGTGTGAAAACGGTCACTTTTTTCAGTGCCACTGTAACTTCAACCGGTCACTAAATGAACTGTTGTAAGTCGAGGACCCTTGGGGTATCTCCGTTGTCCTTTTTAAGGAGCTCGTGGCAGCTTGTAAGAGATTTGGGTGTCAGCTTGTTTACTATGCATGCTTTTTATGTAATACCTGCTTTAGCTAATAGTAAAGTTTTAAATTCTTTGTTTACTGGAGTTTTTCGTTTTCTCTGGGTCCACAAATAAAAATCCATTCCCCGGGCACCAGATCACTGCTCTGACCCTTGGCAAAACAGCTATTCCATTCATTTTTAACAACCTTTGTCTATTTGGTTTGCCCCATCAATCCTTAAGAAAAAGACGCTGGATCCCAAAACTGGACAGAGGAAGCAGGAGGAGATTTTTCAAAAGAGTCCAGATCACGGATAGGAAACCTTGGCTCTTTTATGACTGGTGGACTTCAACTCCCAGAATTCCTGAGCCACCATGGCTCAGCATGGAAACCTCCCTCAGCATGGCTGGCTCAGGAATTCTGGGAGTTGAAGTCCACCAGTCATAAAAGAGCCAAGGTGGCCTACCGCTGCCCAAATGCCTGAATTTTGATCACGTGACTGTGAGGAAAAAATATTTAAATATTTAAACCAGGGGCCTTCAAACTTGGGCCTTTTATGACTGCTGGACTTCAACTCCCAGAATTCCTGAGCCAGCATGGGGGAACTATGGCCCTCTCATGACTCATGGACTTCAATTCCCAGAATTCCTGAGCCAGCCTGGCTCAGCTTGGAAACCTCTCCCTTTCCCCTCAGCATGGCTGGCTCAGGAATTCTGGGAGTCGAAGTCCATGAATCATAAAAGAGCCAAGGTGGCCTACCCCTGATGCAGACGCTGCCCGTGGTGCCCTCTGAGCATGGTGGTTTTCTGGCAGATGTTTCATTATCCAACAAGGTAACATCAGCAATGCTAGTGAGTGTCAGGTTTGGTCCCTATTTGTATGTAGTGATTTCCACTGCCCATGTTGGTAGAGCAGTGGTTTTCTCCTGGTTAATTCCTTCATTAGAGTGTTGTTTTCAGCTTGATTGGTTGTCTGGTGTTAATCTACGATTATCTTTTTGTGGGGTCCTTGGTGCTCTCTGAGCTTGGTGGTTTTCTTGCAGTCATTTCATTACCAAATTAGGTAACATCATCAGAGCTAGAAGGGAGAGGTGTTTGCAGAAGGGGGGAGGAAGAGGAGGAAGAGGAGGAGGAGGAGGAGGACTGTGGGGTCCTTGGTGCTCTCTGAGCTTGGTAGTTTTCTTGTAGTCATTGCATATCCCAAGTAGGTAACATCATCAGAGCCAGAAAGGAAAGGTGTTTATAGAGAGGAGGAGGAGGAGGAGGAGGAGGAGGAGGAGGAAGAAGAAGAAGAAGAAGAAGAAGAAGAAGAAGAAGAAGAAGAAGAAGAAGAAGAAGAAGAAGAAGAAGAGGAGGAGGAGGAGGAGGAGGAGGAGGAGGAGGAGGAGAACTTTGAGGTCTTCTAGTCCAACCCCTTGCTCAGGCAGGAAGCCCTATATCATTTCAGACTTTCCAGTCATGTACAAATGGTCCTCAATTTACAACAGTTTCTTTAATGACTGTTTGACATTACAATGGCACTGAAAAATGACTTATGACCATTTTTCACTCTTGCGACCATTGCAGCGTTCCCATATGATCACGTGATCAAAATTCAGACACTTGGCAACTGACTCCTATTTATGACAGAAGAAGAAGAAGAAGAAGAAGAAGAAGAAGAAGAAGAAGAAGAAGAAGAAGAAGAAGAAGAAGAAGAAGAAGAAGAAGAGGAGGAGGAGGAGGAGGAGGAGGAGGAGGAGGAGGAAGTGGAGGAGGAGGACTATAGGCAAGTTAATTACAACCATATAATTAAACTCTTGTTTGTTGACCTAGAAAAGGGAGAAGATTCCAGCTGAAACCACGTTCTCAGGGGGCTGTTTGAACCAGTTTTTGGCCCTCAGGACATCCCTGGTGCAAAGGCAGTTGCGATAACAAAATTGTTCTTAGAGAAAATGGATTTTATGCTTTTTCCCCCTCTTCTTAGGGGGATATTCCTCCTGCATTTTATGGAGATGCTGTTTTTCCTCCAGAAGCTCTGTCTGTCAGAAGTCACCCAAGCGTGGTGAGCAACACATCCGTTGTGTCAAGTGACCTCTTGTAGGCCAAATGATAACAGCTTCTTCTGAGATTTCTTTGCTAGTTTCACCCTCTGGAGTTTTGTTACCTGTTCAGTGGCGTTTCCAAAATATCTCTCTGTCTTGTGAAGCTGTGCAGACATCTCATTTCTGCTTTATTCTGTTTTATTCACTAAACGACTCTTTGGCTTAGATTAGATAGAATGTCACAGGGGGAAAAATGATTTATGACCGTTTTTCCACACTTAACGACCGATGTAGCATCCTCCTGGTCACCTAAATTCAGACACTGGCAACTGACTCATAATTATTACGGTCACAGCATCCCAGAGTCAGCTGATCTCCTTTTATGACCAAAGTCAATGTGGAAGCCAGATTCACTTAACAACCATGTTGTTAACGTAACAATTGCAGCGATTTGCCTAACAACTGTGGCAAGAAAGGTCATAAAATGGGAGAAAAATCACTTAACAACTGTTAAGTGACAGAAAGTTTGGGCTCCATTCGGTATTTTAATTGGGCAAATGTTACAAGGGCTGGAGCTGCAAGTAAAATGAGATTTTATTTTAATTGTTTTGTCGGTTTATCTTTTAAAACGTCCACCAGGATCTGGATTTTTATAAGCCCTTGTGTATTTGGACATTTCAGATAGTCCTTGGTTTACGACTACAACTGAGCCCAAAATTTATATTGGTAAGTGAGACAATTATTAAGTGAGTTTTGATCCATTTTATGACCTTTCTCCCCAAAATTGTTCAGTTAATGGTAACACGGTTGTTAAGTGAATCTGGCTCCTCCATTGAGTTTGCTCATCAGAAGGTCACAAACGGGGATCATGTGACCCTGGGACATGGCAACCATCATAAGTATGAGTCAGTTGCCAAGTGTCTGAATTTTGATCACCTGACCCTGGGGATGGCTGCAACGGTCAGTGTCGTTGTAACTTCGAACGGTCATTAAATGAACTATTGTAAGTTGAACATTACGTGTGTGTTTATCATTGTTGTCGTGCTCAAGGAATGATCCAGAACAAAGGAAAAATCATTTATTTGGAAATTCAAGGAAACCTGGGAATTATGTGAACAACATTGCAAGATATAACAGGCAAGGTGGATGTATGTTATTATCGGGTTGTGTTTTTTTTTGTAAATTCACAGTTCATATAGCTGAAACACTTTGTTCTTGTAGATTTTGTGATGTGCCAGATATTTTATTAACAGTTGTGGTGTATTTCTTTCAAGGTCATATCCATGCTCTTCTAAGTTACTTGGGTTAACTCAACTGTAGGTAGTCCTCGGGTTATGACCACAATTGAGATCAGAATTCCTGTTGCTAAGAAAGATGGTTGTTAACCACAATCACAATTTTACAACTTTTCCTGCCTTGGACCTGAAAGCTGACTGGGTGATTTTGGGCCAATCGCCAAGAGATGGTGAGGTAATGAGACTAGAACTCACTATCTCCTGCTGATTGATCCAATGTCACCCAGCCAGTTTTCATTCCTATGGCAGGACTAGAATTCACCGCCTCCTCCCAGTGATTGTCACCCCCGTTGTTAAGTGAATCACTGCAGTTCTTAAAGTAGTGGCACAGTTGTTAAGTGAAAGTGGCTTCCCCCATGTCAGTTGCCAAGCATCCGAATTTTGATCACATGATCACAGGGATGCTGCAAGGGTCATGTTAAAAGAGCCATAAGTATCTTTTTTCATGGCCGCAGTGACTTCAAATGGTCACTAAATAAAGGGATAGATGGGGAACTCATCAAATTTGCAGACGACACCAAGCTGGCAGAAACAGCCAACACTCCAGAAGACAGGCTTAAGATACAGAAGGACCTGGACAGACTTGAACACTGGGCGCTATCTAACAAAATGAAATTCAGTGGTGAAAAAAGCAAGGTTCTACATTTAGGCAAGAAAAACCAAATGCACAAGTACAGCATAGGTGGCACCATGCTCAATAGTAGTAACTGTGAGAGGGATCTCGGAGTCCTAGTAGACAATCACCTAAATATGAGCCAGCAGTGTGGTGCACCTGCCAAAAAGGCCAACACACTGCTAGGCTGCATTAACAGAGGGATAGATTCAAAATCACGTGAAGTGTTAATACCACTTTACAATGCCTTGGTAAGGCCACACTTGGAATACTGCATCCAGTTTTGGTCACCACGATGTAAAAAGATGTTGAGACTCTAAAAAGAGCACAGAGAAGAGAAACAAAGATGATTAGGGGACTGGAGGCTAAAACATATGAGGAACGGTTGCAAGAATTGGGTATGTCTAGTTTAACGAAGAGAAGGACAAGGGGGGACATGATAGCAGTATTCCAATATCTCAGGGGCTGCCATAAAGAAGAGGGAGTCAAGCTATTTTCCAAGGCACCTGAAGGCAGGACAAGAAGCAACGGGTGGAAACTAATCAAGGAGAGAAGCAACCTAGAACTAAGGAGAAACTTCCTGACAGTGAGAACAATTAATCAGTGGAACAACCTGCCTCCAGAAGCAGTAAATGCTCCAACACTGGAAGTTTTTAAGAAGAGACTGGACAGCCATTTGTACGAAATGGTGTAGGGTTTTCTGCCTGAACAGGGGATTGGAGTAGATGACCTCCAAGGTCCCTTCCAACTTTACTACTACTATTATAACTGTTGTTAAGTCAGGGACTAATTGCATAAGTTTCGGCTCTCTGTTTTGTTCTATGCACTCTAACCCAAGGAAAAAAAAAATCTAAACTGATCTGTTTCCCAAAGGTTTTGACATTCAAATCCTTGCCAACATTTTCTCTCCCCTGGAAATTTTAAATTCCCTTTCTGCCCACTGAAATTTGTGTGCCAAAATCCCACAGCAACATCTATCAGGCCTGGTGTGATAATTAAACAGTTTCTCCCTCCGTCCAATCAACTAATTACCCAGAATGAACTTCCCTCTCGTTTCGCGGTTTTCTAGTTGCGAAAGCAACAAAAACAAATTAGGCAGGCGGACCTTATGGCCACACAAATTTTTCTCTCTAACTACAGGTATTCCTCAACTTACGACCACAAGTGAGCCCAACATTTCCGTCACTAAGCGAGATGGCAGTTCAGGGAGTTTTTGCCTCAATTTACCACCTTTTTTGCCACAGTCGTTAAGCGAATTGCTGCAGTTGTTAGGTTACTAACACGGTTGTTAAGCGAATCAGCTTCCCCACTGACTTTGCTTGTCGGAAGGTCGCAAAAGGGGAATCACACAACCTCAGGACACTGCAACCGTCATAACTATGAGTCAGTTATCAAACATCCGAATTTTGATCACATGGCCATGAGGTTGTAAGTGTGAAAAATAATCCTAAGTCACTTTTTTCCAGTGTCGTTGTAACATTGAACAGTCACTAAACGAACTCAAGGACTATCTGTGACGAATGAGGAATTTTAGGGAGCTGTCCATGGTCCTGTTTCCCTGTTTCTTTAGCCTTGCAAATCGCCACTCCAGGTAGTCCTTGACTTATAATTGTTCATTTAGTGACTGTTGGAAGTTGCAACGGCGCCGGCAAAAGATACTTACAATCAGTCTTCACACCTACAATGGTTGCAGCATCCTCGCAATTAAAATAATTAGAAAACTGAAAGCATTTTCCTTTCAGGTTTCAGAGATAAGGATGTTGAAAGAAAATTTGGAACTTATATATGTTGGCAACAGCGAGAATCTTGTACAGACAGTCCTCAACTCACAAGCACTTGTTTAGTGACCATTTGAAGTTACAACAGCACTGGAAAACGTGACTTATGACCGTTTCCCACACTTACGACTGTTGTGGCTTCCTCGTGTGATCAAAATTCAGAGCTTGGCCATCATGGTGATATAGGCGGTCCTCAACATATGATAACAATTCAGCCCAAAGTTTCTGTTGCTAAGCAAGACATTTTGCTAAATGAGTTTTGCCCTGCGTTACAGCCTTTCTGGCCACAGTTGCTAAGTGAATCACTGCAGTTGTTAAGTGAGTAAGATGAGTTGTTAAGTGAATCTGGATTCCCCATTGACTTTGCTTGTCAGAAGGTTGCAAAAGGGGGTCACATGATCCCAGGACTGTCAAGCCCCTGGGCTTGACATGAACCGGTGGGGGGCAGGGAAGCAGCAGCCAGCGGCCAGCCGAGGTCCGGATGCCACTCCGGGGTGGCGCCTGACTCCCGAAGACTAGCTGGGAGTCGGCAAGCCAGCCGGACACCACCCTGCTCCCGAGGGCAGTTGGGAGCCAGTGAGGACGCTGTGCACTGCGGCCGCCTCCCTCCGTCACCGCAGACACCGGGGACGTCCCTACTGCCAGCTGGGTGTCGGAGGCAGGCCTGCCGGGCGCCAGGGGATTCAAGAGCTACAAACGGCCATCCAGAGCAATCCCTGATTGAAGGACCACCCAGGCCTCCTCACACGGAGGGACGGGTTGTCTTGGAAAGGAAACAAATTGTACGTCCCAGAGCTCCTGAGGCATGTGGTTCTCAAGCAGTGTCACGACGCCAAGCAGGCGGGACATTTCGGCTTCCTAAAAACATTACACTTCGTGCGGCGTCAATTCTGGTGGCCTTGGATTAAAGTGGACGTAGAGGCCTATGTGAAAGGATGCCACGTCTGTGCCACTGCCAAGCTCCGTACTGGAAAGCCTTTGGGCTTATTACAGACAATAGCAGATCCAACCGGCCATGGGAGGATATCACCATGGAATTTATTGTAGAATTACCAGAGAACCAAGGGTACACCGTTATCTGGACTGTGATTGACCTGTTTTCCAAACAGGCCCATTTTATTCCATGCAAGGGGCTACCATCAGCCCGGCGATTGGTCAGGTTGTTCATTGACCATATTTACCATCCCCATGGAGTTCCCCCGGCGTATTATATTGGATCGGGGGGTGCAGTTTACTGCACGATTCTGGCGGGACTTCATTAGATACATAGGGTCATCCCAGGGTCTCAGCTCAGCATACCACCCCAGCATCAATGGAGCGGCTGAGCGATCAAATGCCATGGTGGAGCGCTACCTATGATATTACATCTCATACCAGCAAACAGACTGGGTAGACCTGCTCCCATTTGCCGAAATGGCCTACAACAACACTGTGCATAGCAGTACAGGGTTCACTACTTTCTGGGTGGTGCATGGGGTGGATTTCGTCCCAATCCCTGAGTGGCCCCAAGGGACCCCCTTGCCATGTACACCCCAGGAGAGGATGGCACGAGTGGAAGGCCTGTTGGGCAGGGTTAAGGAAGCATTGGTAAAAGCAGAGGCAGAAACAAAAGCACAGGCTAATTAAAAAAGGGCCGAGCACGAGCCCTTTCAGGTGGGTGACTGGGTGTACCTGTCCACCGAGTACCTATGTTCAGGGGTGCCCTGTAAGAAACTGGGGCCCAAGTACGTAGGTCCCTTCAAGGTGATTCAGGTCATAAACCCAGTAACCATGCAGTTGCGGCTGCCTCGGGCCTTTGGGAAGTTCTTTGAAAAGCTGCTTCTTTTCGGAACCATGACACCTGTGTTCCATGGGAGCCTGCTAAAGCTGGTGACGGGTTCCCCAAGAGGGCCTGTAACTAAGCCACCAGGCCTGGTTTCTGGCGACCAGTTCGAAATACAGGAGATCCTGGACTCCTGGATCTCTCATGGATGAGTCCAATACCTGGTGAGGTGGAAGGGGTACCCCCTCTTGGAGGCATCGTGGGTGTGGAGGGGGGATGTCCACGCCCCACGGCTAGTGCGGGCTTTCCATCGCCAGCATCCTGGGAGGCCGGGGGGGGAGGTTAGCGGAGGGGGCCAACAGAGTTGTCATACGCTCACCTATGCCTGCTTGCCTTCCAGGTGGGGCCTTGGTAGAAGGGGCCGCCTGTCAAGCCCCTGGGCTTGACACGAACTGATAGGGGGCAGGGAAGCAGCAGCCAGCGGCAAGCCAAGGTCCAGACGCCACTTCGGGGTGCTGCCTGACTCCCAAAGACCAGCTGAGAGTCGGCAAGCCAGCTGGACACCACCTGGCTCCCGAGGGTCAGCTGGGAGCCGGTGAGGCCACTGTGCACTGCGGCTACCTCCCTCCATTGCCACAGACACCGGGGACGTCCCTACCACCAGCTGGGCATCGGAGGCAGACCTGCTGAACTCCAGGGGATTCGCTGCTCACGGCAGTCACTCCTCGCTTGCACCAGATGCAGGGGAATCCCCGGAAAGCAACTGGGCGGTGGAGCACTGGTTGCTGGGGGAGGCCATGGCCTCGTGGATGAGAGCAGAGCTACCTGTTGTGGAGCCACGCCGGAACTGGGCATTGGATGGATGCCAGGCAGGACAGCTGGGGCTGCGGAGGCTGCGCTGATGCGTCTGAAGGGGGGGGAGGCGGAACTTGAGCTACGGATTTTATCCATACAGACCAGATGCCGGCTTGCTGATTGGGGTGGGGCTGGAGGGTGGGGCACGTTTATGTAAGGCACTGGGAGCAATTCACTCCCAGTGCTGACTTTTTATTTGCATTAAAGTTTGCTGGTCACCTGTTCCTTCTGTGTCTGGAGTTTGTCTGCAGCTAGCAGAGGACAGCTGACAAGGACACTGTGACCTTCATAAATATGAGTCAGTTGCCAAGTATCTCAATTTTGATCACGTGACCAAGGAGATGCTGCAATGGTCATAAGTTTGAAAAATGGTCATAAGTCACTTTTCTCAGTGCCGTTGTAACTTGGAACGGTCACTAAACAAACTAGCTGTAAATAGAGGACTGCTCAATTATAAGATAGTGACAGAGTCCCGGGGTCATGTGGTTCCAATTGTGGTTGTAAGTCAAAGATGAAATCTGTTTTCATGACTTGGGGAATCTGTCTCGCCAAGGTGTTTCCAAGCAGCTGAGATCTCCAGCACTTTAAAAGCAGCCAACTTTTTTCCTGAAATCTCCCAGAAGGTGCAGAAAATCAGCAAAAAGCTGATTAAAAATGTGGTGTGTAAAAACAAGCCACACTTAAACAAACCAAGATCTCAGCCATTCTCAGTTTTAATGAAGGGTTAAAATACGAAAATGGGGCTTTGCCTTTTGTAATCTGTTGATTTTAATTAAATGCATTGCACGTTAATCCATATTTCATCAGCCAGAGGTTTATTTTTATGACTTTCTCTTCCCAATCTCTCCCCTACCATCCATCTCTGCTAAATCCTGATTTAGTGTAACAGCACGACATTTAAAAACCACATCCACAATTAATTGTTGTGCGTTCATTAAGGAACCACGATGCAAATTCTCCAGACTGGCGTACAAAATACCGGGTAGCAGTTCCATTGTTGCTCCTATACAAGCCTGGTGTGTTTGCCTCTGTTTGTGTGTGTGTGTGTGTGTGTGTTTTAGAGACAGACCCATAATTTCTAATGAGTAGAAGTTCTCATAACTACAAAGTGTTTTGTTTCCTGTAGAATTATGCAAAGGTTCAACTTGGCAATAATAATAATAATAATAGTAAAGTTGGAAGGGACCTTGGAGGTCATCTAGTCCAACCCCCTGCTCAGGCAGGAAACCCTACACCATTTTGGACAAATGGCTGTCCAGTCTCTTCTTAAAAACTTCCAGTGTTGGAGCATTTACTGCTTCTGGAGGCAAGCTGTTCCACTGATTAATTGTTCTAACTGTCAGGAAGTTTCTCCTTAGTTCCAGGTTGCTTCTCTCCTTGATTAGTTTCCACCCGTTGCTTCTTGTCCTGCCTTCAGGGGCTTTGGAGAATAGCTTAATTCCCTCTTCTTTATGGCAGCCCCTGGAATACTGCTATCATGTCCCCCCTTGTCCTTCTCTTCATTAAACTAGACATACCCAATTCTAGCAACCGTTCCTTATATGTTTTAGCCTCCAGTCCCCTAATCATCTTTGTTGCTCTTCTCTGTACTCTTTCTAGAGTCTCAACATCTTTTTTACATCGTGGTGACCAAAACTGGATGCAATATTCCAATTGTGGCCTTACCAAGGCCTTATAAAGTGGTATTACTACTTCACGTGATCTTGACTCTATCCCTCTGTTAATGCAGCCTAGCACTGTGTTGGCCTTTTTGGCAGCTGCAGCACACTGCTGGCTCATATTTAAGTGATTGTCTACTAGGACTCCAAGGTCCCTCTCACAGTTATTACTATTGAGCATGGTGCCACCTATACTGTACTTGTGCATTCGTTTTTTCTTGCCTAAATGTAGAACCTTGCTTTTTTCACCATTGAATTTCATTTTGTTAGTTAGTGCCCAGTGTTCAAGTCTGTCCAGATCCTTCTGTATCTTAAGCCTGTCTTCTGGAGTGTTGGCTATTCCTGCCAGCTTGGTGTCGTCTGCAAATTTGATGAGTTCCCCATCTATCCCTTCATCCAAATCGTTGATGAAGATGTTGAAGAGTACTGGGCAATGCGATTCCCAAGTCTCTGTAATCTCCAAATTAAATCAGAAAGTGAGTTTCAATGGCAAATCTATCTTGAGCCCCCCTCCACACACATACACAAAGAGCCGAGGTGGCGCAGCAGTTAGAGTGCAGTACTGCAGGCCACTTTAGCTGACTGTGTTCAGCAGGTCAGTGGTTCAAATCTCATCGGCTCAAGGTTGACTCAGCCTTCCATCCTTCCGGGGTAGGTAAAATGAGGACCCAGATTGTTGGGGGCAATGTAAATATATATATACATTGCTTACTGGTGTACACCGCTTAGAGAGTGCTTGCACTTAAAGCGGTATATAAGTCTCATAAATAAATAAATAAATAAAGTCAATCGGATGGTATGAACATCTGTGTGCGTGTCCAGAAATGGCGTTTTGCAAATCAGGTTAGAAATTCCAATTCAATACAACTTGTTGGTCAACATCACCATTGAATAGATTTAAATTTCCAAATTGATCTGAGTTGCCAGAGAGAAATCATCATCATCATCATCATCATCATCAAAGTAGCAACAATGGTGCATTGGAAGATCTGCAAAAAATATCATTTGCCTGTAAGCAAAAACTGGTGGGATCATAAAATAGAGAAAGTCATAGAAAATGGTAAAATTAAACTGCTCTGGGACTTCAGAATTCAAACAGACAAGCACCTGCAACATAACATCCCAGACTTAACAATTGTCGATAAGAAAGACAAAAAAGTCTGGATAGTGGACGTGGCAGTGCCTGGAGATAGCAGAATAGAAGAGAAAGAACTGGAGAAGATCACAAAATACAAAGACCTACAAATAGAAATAGAAAGACTGTGGCAAAAGCAAGCAAAGGTAGTACAAATAGTCATAGGCGCCTTGGGTGCAATCCCAAAACAACTGGAGCACCACTTGAACTTCATTGGCATTGACAAATTCACTATTAGTCAATTGCAAAAGGCGGCCTAACTAGGAACAGCTTCCATCCTGCGACAATATCTGTAATACCATCAAACATCCACATCTGCCTATCCCAGGTCCTGGGTAAGGACTCGATAGGTAGACAAAATGCCAAATCCAGTCTGAACATCTGGCTGACTGTGCGATGAATAATAATAATAATAATAATAATAATAATAATAATAATAATAATAATAATAATAATAATAATAATAAAGTTGGAAGGGGCCTTGGAGGTCATCTAGTCCAACCCCCTGCTCAGGCAGGAACCCCTGTACCAGTGGTGGTGAACCTATGGCACATCTACCAGAGGCGGCACTCAGAGCCCTCTCTATGGGCACGCATGCCATCGCCCCAGTCCTAGGCCTTCAGCTAGGTTTTATAAAACCTTTTTGCTTTAGGCCTCTGCCGCCATGTGCAAAAAAAAAAAAAGGTTCAATCAATCAATCAATTTCAACTTCTTGTGGAAAAAAAAAGATCTCGCAAAGTTGGAATTGATTGATTGAACTTTTCAGTCCCATCCAGTCTGCCGTTACCACCACAGTCACGCTCACCCAATGCACCATGCCCATCCAATGGGCCACACCCACCCAATGGGCCACACCCATCTGGCACCTGATGATACTTAAGTGGGTTTTGGGTTGCAGTTTGGGCACTTGGTATCTAAAAGGTTCGCCATCACTGCCCTATACCATTTCAGACAAATGGCTGTCCAGTCTCTTCTTAAAAACTTCTAGTGTTGGAGCATTCACCGCTTCTGGAGGCAGGTTGTTCCACTGGTTAATTGTTCTCACTGTCAGGAAGTTTCTCCTTAGTTCTAGGTTGCTTCTCTCCTTGATGAGTTTCCATCCGTTGCTTCTTGTCCTGCCTTCAGGCACCTTGGAAAATAGCTTGACTCCCTCTTCTTTGGGGCAGCCCTGAGATACTGGAACACTGCTATTCATGTCCCCCCTCATCCTTCTCTTCGTTAAACTAGACATACCCAATTCCAGCAACCGTTCCTTATATGCTTTAGTCTCTAGTCCCTTTGATCATCTTTGTTGCTCTTCTCTGTAATCTTTTCTTACTTGAGTTATTATTGTTATTTTGCCTGATTTGCACAAAGGGCATTTCTCTCCCTCTTCATGTTCTTCCTCATCATCCTTGACTTACAACCATTCGTTTAGTAACCATTTGAAGTTGCAAAGCACTGAAAAAAGTGACTCATGACCGGATTTGCACTCATGACTCTTGTAGCATTCTCATGATCACATGATCAGAATTTCAGACACTTGGCAAGTGGTGCCTATTTATGACAGTTGCGGTCTCCTGGGGTCACATGATCCCCTTTTGAACCCCTCTCAGCCATCTTCCAACAAGCAAAATCAACAGGGAAAGCCAGATTCACTTAATGACTGCAGGATTCACTTAACAACCGTGGCAAAAAAAAGATCATAAATTGGGGTGCAATTCATTTAGCTACTTCCTTGCTTGGCCACGGAAACGTTGAGGCCCAAAATTGTGGTCATAAGTCGAGGACTACCCACAATCAGGTTCTTCTCTGCAGCTATTTAGGTGCCATTACGAGGAGAATGTGAGGGGGGGGGGGAACAGAAGATAATCTGGTGGGTTTTTTTTTTGTTGTTGTTGTTGATGATGTTTCCCCCCTGTTCTTTCTTTGCAGGTTCTTCGCATTTCGAGCAGAGGAACTATTACATTTCACCCAATTTGTCTAGATTTTTTCACAGGAACCCTGGCTATTATTCCCTGGTTCCTTTGAAAAGGCAGAATATCAGCAGCTGTCTAGGAAACTGCAGCTCCATGGAGATGCATTCATTCCCAGCACATCAGCCAGCGCTGCAGGAGACAATTTCCTAGCAAAAGTCATTACAGGCCCAGCCTGGCTGAGGAAGCTTGAACTGGTGCAGAGGGGGGGGGAAGGGAAAACAAGCAGTGGCTGCTATGTATGTCTCCAAGCTTACACAGAGGGAGGGAAAATCCCATTTATTGAAAAGAAGTCCAGGCGAGGCAGTTCCACTTACTGTCAGTAGGGGGAGCAAGATGCCGCAGACCTCCGCTCTGCTTTTCAAGAGAAGATTTTAAACAAGTTTTTATATTGCCAGCCTTATGGAAATGGTAATGGACAGCCAGCCTAGTGGTTAAGGCATCAGGCTAGAAACCGAAGACGGTGAGTTCTAGTTGTGCCTTAGGCAGAAAAGCCAATTGGATGACCTTGGGCCAATCACTGGGAGACTGGGAGTTGTAGTCCTGCCTCAGGCATGAAGGATTTGGAGCCAATCACTAGGAGACGGGGAGTTCTAGTCCCGCCTTAGGCACGAAAGCCAGTTGGATGACCTTGGGCCAATCACTGGGAGACTGGGAGTTGTAGTCCTGCCTCAGGCATGAAAGTTGGCTGGAGGATTTGGAGCCAATCACTAGGAGACTGGGAGTTCTAGTCCTGCCTTAGGCAGGAAAGCCAGCTAGGTGACTTTGGGCCACTCCTTCTCTTAGCCCAGCTCACCTCTCAGGGTTGTTGTTGCGTGGAAGACAGGAGGAGGAAGGAATATCGTGGGTGTTCACGGCCTTGAATTATTTATAAAAATGACAAGGGTGGGATACAAATAGGTACATAAATAGAACATTCCAACTCTCTTATTCTATTATTTCTAATTGTGCAATTTCTGCTTGTTCTTTGCATGACCAGAATTGCGTTTCTGTTATTAATACAAAGCCCAAAAAACCACATTTATCATATGCCCAACAATACATTAAATACTTACTTGGGAATCACCCAGTCCTGCCCTGCTGTTATTCAAATTACTTGATTCATTAATCAGCCCTGACTGTTTCAAAGAAGGGAAAGTGCCAGCATGAGTTACATTCCTTGATATTTCAATGAGGAATTTGCATTGAATGACAAAAAAAATGAGCAATTCCTCACTCAGGCAATCCATCTTGATGCATCTGTAACAGAATAACAGAGTTGGAAAGGACCTTGGAGGTCATCTAGTCCAACCCCCTGCTCAGGCAGGAAACCCTATACCATTTGGGACAAATGGCTGCCCAGTCTCTTCTTAAAAACCTCCAGTGTTGGAGCATTCACTGCTTCTGGAGGCAAGGAGTTCCACTGATAAATTGTACTGTCAGTTCTAGTTCTTGCTTCTCTCCTTGATTAGTTTGTTGCTTCATGTCCTGCCTTTAGTTGTTTTAGAGCAGGGCTTTTCAACCAGTGGTACAGGTACCACCTGTGGTACATTGGCCCCTGGCAGGTGGTACGCGACCATCCTAGAAAAGTGGTAGCGGGGGAGGGGAATAAGCGGAACCGGTGGCAGCACCGCACAAGCCTGAGCGAGAGACAGCTGGAGCTGCAGGGCTGTCAGGGCTCAGTGGAAGCGCCAGGATCAGTGCCACTTTCAAGCTGATCAGTGCTTCTTCGGGGCTGTCAGGGCACAGTGGAAGTGCCAAGATCAGTGCCAGGATCCAGCTGGAGCTTAGCGCTGATCCTGGCGTTTCTGCTGAGCCCAGAAGAAGCACCGATCAGCTGGAATGTTGCAGCAACTCCAGGGTCTTGTGATTTACATTCAGATGCTTGGCAACTGATTCCTATTTATGATGGTCACAGTGTCCCAGGGTCATGTGAAGTGACCAAAACCTGCTGCAACCACCCTGCTTTCAAAGTCTTCCTGTAAAGGCACGAGAGAAAGAAAACACAAAAAGAGGAAAAAGTAGCCCAGGGACACACTCACACACAAATTGTAGCCATATAACAGGGCTACTTGTGCATGATTATAAGGATATGTAAAGATATAATTTTGGGAAATGGGGAAAAACTCCAGGGAGCTTTTCATGGCCCAAACTAGGGTGACGACCTATGAAACGTCTGCCAAGCTGAGAGAACAACAAGGACTCCAGAGAAAGAGAAACCCAGATAAGCATGGATTAAACCCAAACAAACAATCAGGCTAATAACAATACCTTTATTAAGGAATTACCAAGGAGAAAATCACACTTCTACCAACATTGGCTGGACAACTACTCTATATAAATAAGAGTGAACTTCACTTCTCTCCTAGCACTGATGATTTTCCCTAGTTGAACTGTCTTCAAGAAAGCCACCAAGCTCAGAGAGCACCAAGGACCCCAGTCCTTCCTCCTCCTCCTCCTCCTCCTCCTCCTCCTCCTCCTCCTCCTCCTCCTCCTCCTCCTCCTCCTCCTCCTCCTCCTCCTCCTCCTCCTCCTCCTCCTCCTCCTCCTCCTCCTCCTCTCGGAAAACCCCACTCGCTCCCAGCACTGATGATGTTCCCTAGTTGGGTCATGAAGCGTCTGCATTAAAACAAGCTCAGAGAGCACCAAGGACCCCCATAGTCCTCCTCCTCTTCCTCCTCCTCCTCCTCTTCCTCCTCTTCCTCCTCCTCCTCCTCCTCCTCTTCCTCCTCTCACCAAACCCCATTCGCTCCTAGCACTCATGATGTTCCCTAGTTGGGTCATGAAGCATCTTCATTAAAACAAGCTCAGAGAGCATCAAGGACCCCCACAGTCCTCCTTCTCCTCCTGTTCCTCCTCTTCTCCTTCCTCCTCCCCTTCCTCCTCCTTCTCCTCCTCCTCCTCCCCCCCAAAACCTACTCTCTTCTAGCACTGATGACGTTATCTAGTTGGGTCATGAAACATCTGCAAGTAGACAACCAAGCTCAGGAACCACCAAAAGCTCTTCATTTCCACCCTGAGCTGCAAATATCTCCTTTATTGGTACATGATGTCCGTCTGAAGCCAGGGATAGATTTTAAAGAGAAATTAAACAGCCCACCTTGATGTCAGCAGGTGCCAGACCTCTGAGATGAGTTAGATAAGGCTGGCGGCTTTGCTGTGATATCTGGATTTATTCTGATATCATGCACCCACCAGCTTTGCTTATTATGCCCATCCCAACGCCAGGCAGCTGCCTTATCATTTCCTTGCTTGTAAACTGCCCTCCAGCCTGCAGTCTTTCTCATAAATTAGGCAGCAGGCAAGGAAAACATGTCTCTGTTTTATTAAACACAGGCTGGCTAGCACAGATCCTGGCTGAGCAAACAGCGTCTCCCAGATCAAATAATCTGGACAGGAATGGCTGCCATCCAGTGCAGTGGGACAGTTCAGGGAGGGGGAGGGGACAAACTAGGAACAAAGCTTGAAGGCAGAATAACAAAAGAGTTGGAAGGGACCTTGGAGGTCATCTAGTCCAGCCCCCTGCTCAGGCAGGAAACACTATACCATTTCAGACAAATGGCTGTCCAGTCTCTTCTTAAAAACTTCCTGTGATGGAGCACCCACAACTTCTGGAGGCAGGTTGTTCCACTGGTTAATTGTTCTCACTGTCAGGAAATTTCTCCTTAGTTCTAGGTCGCTTCTCTCCTTGATTAGTTTCCATCCGTTGCTTCTTGTTTTGTTCTCAGAATGTGTGGGTGTCCCAAGTGGGCCTTCATGAGATCCCAAAACAGATCCAGCACGAGCTTCTTCATAACAGACAAAGAAGAAAACATTAAATAGTCATTCTATATGTTGCTCAGGAGAGTCTTCAGCCAACACAACATACGTGCACAATTCAAAACCAAGAATACACTAAGGCAGAAGCTTTTCCACTCCAAGGATAAACACCCAGACACAATCTGAGCAACGTGGTATATGCAGTATGATGCAGTGAGCCATGTGCAGATCTGTACACTGGGGAAATAAAACCACCACTTCACAAATGCCTGGCACAAACAGGACAAGATTCAGCAGTCCATCTGCATTTGAAAGACGAAGGCCGCTCTTTCGAAGACAGCAAAGTCCACATTCTGGACAGAGAGGACCGCTGGTTTGAAAGAGGGGTCAAAGAGGCCATCTAGGTCAAAACTGAACAGGCCTCTCTCAACAGAGGGGGAGGGATATGACATCAGCTGTCTCCTGTCTACAACACAGTCCTTTCAGCAGTTCCAATAAGGCTCCACACCCATTTGTTTATCTGAGGACACAAATAAACCTCCAGGTGGCCTCAATGACCCTCTAAAAGAAGGCAAATGACCAGCTGTTTGCAAGGAGTATAAATCCTTCCATTCCCCACCATCCAGTCAGAGCTGAAGAAGCTTCTTGAATGAGAAGCAAAACATCTTCAAAGGAAAATAAGAAAGTCCAGTTGCCTTATGAAAAAGCATTTTTGGGTCAAGGATTACCTTATCATCAGGATGAACACTGCGGGCATTTAATATGCACCAGAAAAATGACCGGTCATAAATCAAGGACTATCCATGTTTCAATAGGATGAACACTAGGGGCCTGTTTAATGTGAAGCAGAAGTTGGCCGAAAGATGATCAACTTAGATGGTGTCCTTTGTAGCTTAGATATTGTCGCTCCTGGCTGCCCCAGAGACAGATAAGCAAAGATGGTGTGACAATCTGAATCATGGGTCCCATAAATGTATATTCCAGGACAGGAAAAGGTCATGTACACATCATAACACGACCCTATGGAGACTTGCGTTCTTCTGGTCTCCTGCCTTCTGCAAAGTTGTCTTGGAAGGCTTCAGAAGACACGTCAAAAGATTTCTGGGTCATGGACACCAGCAGTAGGTTGAGACTCTTTCTAAAATCTAGATCAGTGATGGCGAACCTTTTAGAGACCAAGTGCCCAAACTGCAACCCAAAACCCACTTATGCATCGTCGAGTGCCGAATGGGCGTGGCCCATTGGCTGGGTGTGGCCCTTTGGGTGGGTGTGGCCCATTGGGTGGGCATGGCCCAATGGGTGGCCAAGGTTGCGGTGGTAATGGCAGACTGGGTGGGACTGAAAAGTTCAATCAATCAATTCCAACTTTGCGAGATCTTTTTTTTTCCCACGAGAAATTGACTGATTGAACCCCCCCTTTTTTTTTTTGCACCCGGCGGCAGAGGCCTAAAGCAAAAAGGTTTTATAAAACCCAGCTGAAGGCCTAGGACTGGGGCGATGGCACATGTGCCCACAAAGAGGGCTCGGCATGCTACCTGTGGCATGCGTGCCATAGGTTCGCCACCACGGATTTAGTGTCTCTCCACATCTTCTTCTTCTTCTTCTTCTTTTTTTTTTGCATTGTGGTAACCAGAATTGGATGCATTATTCCAAGTGTGATCTCACTACTGTGGGATAAAGGGGTAGTATCCGGGATCAAGAATGCCTATTTCTTGAGGACTATGACAGATCTTTGCAAAAAGCTGCTGACTACGACAGATCCTTGCAAAAAGCTGCTAGGGAGCAATTTGCAGAAAAGCGAATTTGCAACTGCCTCTGACCATCGCAGATGAGAATTTACAAATCCTAGACCAGGGGTCTTCAAACGCTGGCTGAGGAATTCTGGGAGCTGAAGTCCACAAGTTATCAAAGGGCCAAGTTTAGAGACCCCTGTTTGTGGACTTCAACTCCCAGAATTCCTCAGCCAGGCACGCTGGCTGAGGAATTCTGGGAGCTGAAGTCCACAAGTCACCAAAGGGCCAAGTGTGAAGACCCCTGGAGACAAGCTGAGACTTTTAATAATAGACATAAAATAACAGCAACATAGTAGGGAAGGTTCCTGGTTCTATTTGCTTGTACCTGTAGATAGTCCTCAACTTATGATCACAATCTGAGCCCAAAATTTACGTTGCTAAGTGAAACATTTGTTAAGTGAGCTTCGCCCCATTTCACAACTTTTCTTGCCACAGTTGTTAAGTGGATCGTTGCATTTGTTAAATTACTAATACATCTATAAAGTGAATCGAGCTTCCCCGTTGACTTTGCTTGTCAGAAGGTCACAAAAGGGGATCACATGGCCCCACGACACTGTGACTGTCATAAATATGAGTCAGTTGACAAGAGTCCAAATTTTGATCACGTGGCCATGGGGATGCTGCAATGGTCGTATGTGTGAAAAACTGGTCAGAAGTGATTTTTTTTCCCCAAAAAGTTGTCCCGCATGTATCCGAATTTACAGCCTAAATGTTGGAGATGTGGAAACCTAGATGCAACCTATTTTCACATTTGGTAGACTTGTAAAGATATTAAAGCTTTTTGGATTAAGATTTGGTGGAATATTCAAAAGATTTTTAAGAAAAAGATTAAGTTTACTCCGCAATTATTTTTGTTGGGTATTACTGTAGATCTTGATGTTAAAGAAACTAATTTGATGTTGAACCTTATAACAGCTGCAAGATTATTGGTGGGGCAATATTGGAAGAAAAATTAGTTGCCTACTTTGGAAGAAAGGATACTTAAAGTGTCTAATTTAACATATATGGCGAAGATCTCCACCTATTTGAAGGACCATTCACAAGAAAGATATATTATGGTTTGGAGAAAATGGATTGATTATATTCAGAAGAAATATGAAGTTGAAAAGTATTATCTTGCTTTTGAGTAGATTTTAGATAATTATTAATAGTTTTAATTATATTATTATTTTGACTTAATTTGTTAATATTTGTATTGAGAAGGAGTTAAAGTGTCTTATGGTTTTGATTGATAGTATAGTTGGTTTATGTTAGTTATATTTGTTTATTATTTTGTTTTACCCTGTAATCAGCTCTAGGAAGTGGGGGAGGGGGGAAGGGGTGGGGGGTTATATCGTAATAAATTTATAAAACTTTTAATAAAAAAAAGAAGTGATTTTTTTTCCAGTGCTGTTGTAACTTCAAACGGTCACTAAATGAACGGTTGTAAATCAAGGACTACCTATACTTATGATTCAGCAAAAATAATCTGCCTTATACGCTTGAGATCTATGGTTTCAAAGACTACAAAACCTACAATGCAGTGTACCTCAAATGGAAAACAAATCCAGGAAATAAAATTAGCACCTTCAGCTAGTGCTAGAAAGACAGAACAAAGAAATGGAGCAAATTGGCTGAAATTTAATTTAATCGCAGGATTTTCTGCAGATTGTTTGAAGGTTGTAAAAAACAGAACTGCAAATTTAAATTTGTTCCTTCGGGTTTTCTGCTTTCCTTCTCAGCAATGACCTGTTAAATTCAGCATTTTCTCGGTTGAGGCAGTCACCCAATCAAATTTTTAAATGCTTCATCCTGGGAAAAGCTTTAATTCATTTCCAAAATGATTCTTCACCTTCTGTTCCTCTAAAATTTTGATCGCGAGGCATTGGCTCTTTACGTGCACCGATTTGCTGCAATGGTTTTTATGTTCCTTTTTTTTATTGTTTTCCATCTCAGTCTATTAACGTAAGTGTTCTTTATAGTTAAGTGAACATCCCTAACCAATTTTCATTTTCTGTGACATATGGAGGACAATTTTTTTAAAGCAGCATTTCCAATAAATATGTTTGCCCAGAGAGAGAGAGAGAAAGAGACCTGGGGTTGAGAGAATCAGATAATGAATTCTTCATGCCATAAAAAGAAAAAATCACGGTTGTTAGCATTTCCCATGCTTGGAATACAACCCATTCAGGTATCAAAGGGCAACACCAGTAAAGAACAGGAGTCTCTGTTATTTATATGTGTCAAAATCAAAGAAGAGAATATTTGTAACTCTGGGCTGAATAATGGGATCCTTGATGGTGCTTTCTGAGCTGGGTGGTTTTCTTGCAGACGTTTCATGACCCAGCTAGGTAACATCCTCAGTGCTAGAAAGAAGAGAGGGGGGAGGGAGGAGGAGGAGGAGGAGGAGGAGGAGGAGGGCTATGGGTGCTGTCTGAGCTTGGTGATTTTCTTGCAGACGTTTCATGACCCAACTAGGGAACATTATTAGTGCTAGAAGGAAGAGAGGGAGGGAGGGGAGGAGGAGGAGGAAGAAGAAGAGGAGGAGGAGGAGGACTATGGGTGCTGTCTGAGCTTGGTAGTTTTATTGAAGACGTTTCATGACCCAACTAGGTAATATCATCAGTGCTAGAAGGGAGGGAGGTTGGAGGAGGAGGAGGAGGAGGAGAAGGAGCACAAGGATGAGGACGATGGTGCTCTCTGAGTTGGATGGTTTTCTTGCAGACGTTTCATGACCCAACTAGCTAACATCCTCAGTGCTAGAAAGAAGAGAGGGGGGAGGGGGAGGAAGAGGAGGAGAAGGAGGAGCACAAGGATGAGGACGATCACTATGGGGTCCTTGATGGTGCACTCTGAGCTTGGTTGTTTTCTTGCAGATGTTTCATAACTCAACTAGGTAACATCATGAGTACTAGAAGAGAGTGCTCCATTTTATGAACTTCCTTGACACAGCTGCTAAGTGAGTCCCTGCAGTTGTTAAGTTAGGCAACTTAAGTTGGCTCGCTCCTTAATTAGTTTCCATCCGTTGCTTCTTGTCCTGCCTTCAGGGGCTTTGGAGAATGTATTATGTTTTAAATCGTGGTGGTGACCAAAATTGGATGCCGTATTCCAAGTGTGGCCTTACCAAGGCCTTGTAAAATGGTATTAATACTTTACGGGATCTCAATTCTATCCCTCTGTTAATGCAGCTAGCACTGCGTAGGCCTTTTTGGCAGTTGCAGGACACTGCTGGCTCCTGTTTAAATGATTGTCCACTAGGACTCCAAGATCCCTCTCACAGTTACTACTATTGAGCAAGGTACCCCCTATACCAGGTCTTTTCAACTTTTTCACCCATTGTACCAGTTTTAGGATATGGCAACATCCGAGTACCACTAGTCGCCTAGCAAGGTGTCAAAAACTTGATGATCCCCGCAAAAAAGGAAAAAAGTGATAAAGTACAGGTAGTCCTCGACTTACAACCGTTCACTTAGTGACTGTTCGAATTTACAATGGCACTGAAAAAAGTGCCCCCCAATCCACAGCCAAGCAAGACACCTGCCTGCCCGCCCGGCTGCGCTCTTCCACCTGTCCGAGGTTTTCATTGTTGTGAGCATTTCTGTTGAGGATTGGCAGTGGGGGTGGGTGGGGAGTGTTTGGTTTTTATTCCCCCCCCCGGTCTGCTGGGTGGCTGCAGCAGGTTTTGGTCACTTCACATGACCCTGGGACACTGTGACCGTCATAAATATGAATCAGTTGGCAAGCATCTGAATGTAAATCACAAGACCCTGGAGAGGCTGCAACATTCCAGCTGATCGGCGCTTCTTCTGGGCTCAGCAGAAGCCCCAGGATCAGTGCCGAGCTCCAGCTGGAGCCTGGCGCTGATCCTGGCGCTTCCGCTGAGCCCTGGCAGCCCTGCAGCTCCAGCCATCTCTCGCTCAGGCTTGTGCGGTGTTGCCATCGATTCAGCTCATTCCCCTCCCCCGCTACCACTTTTCTAGGATGGTCACGTACCCCCTGCCAGGTGACCATGTACCACAGGTGGTACCCGTACCACTGGTTGAAAAGTCCTGCCCTATACTATACCTGTACATATAGGTTTTCTTGCCTAAATGTAGAACCTTACTTTTTTCACCCTTGAATTTCATTTTGTTAGATTATTTATTTATTTATTTATTTATTTTTAAAATTTATAAGCCGCCCCACTCCCGAAGGACTCTGGGCAGCTAACAATAAAAAAATACATAAAACATAACAAATAAACAGTACAAAGACAGTCATCCAGGGGTCAGCTTTTATAAACCCCAGGCCTGCCGGAAGAGCCAGGTCTTAAGTAGTTTACGGAAGACCAACAGGGTGGGAACGGTCCTAATCTCCGGGGGGAGCTGGTTCCAAAGCATGGGTGCCATCACAGAGAAGGCCCTCCTCCGCGGCCCCGCCAAATGGCAGGGGGCCGATGGGGCCTGAAGGAGGCCCAGCCTGTGGGATCTAACCGGATGTAGGGAACTATGAGGTAGTAGGCCTGCAAATAGCAAGTAGGCCTGCAAATAGCCTGGCCCTCAGTCATATAGGGCTCAGTCATATAGGGCTTTAAAGGTAATGACCAACACCTTGAATTGGATCCGGAGACCAATAGGCAACCAGTGCACCTCACGGAGGATAGGTGTAACGTGGGTGTATCGAGGAGCACCCACTATCATTCACGGGCTGCATTCTGGACCAACTGTAGTCTCCGAATACTTTTCAAGGGTAGCCCCATGTAGCCCACAGCCGTCAATTGATGTTCCAAATTCAGCTGTGGATCAAGAAGGACACCCAAGTTGCGAACCCGCTCCGAAGGGGGTATATTTTCCCCCGCAAGAGTCAACATTGGACAGTCGACATGATCCTTGGGAGGCAACATCCAAAGCCACTCGGTCTTGTCAGGATTGAGCCTGAGTCTGTTAACCCCCATCCAGACCCTTATGGCTTCGAGGCAACGGCCATCACATCGGCCGCTTCACTGAGAGAGCTCAGGGAGGAGATATATAACTGGGTATCATCAGCATACTGATGAAACCTCACCCCGTGCTGTTTGATGATCTCACCCAGTGGCTTCATATAAATGTTAAATAGGAGGGGGGAGAGGACCGACCCCTGTGGCACGCCGCATTCAAGGGGCCTCGGGGTTGACCTCTGCCCTCCCACCAATACTGATTGCGACCGGCCAGAGAGCTAGGAGGAGAACCACCGTAAAACGGTGCCTCCCACTCCCACCCCTTCGAGTCATCGCAAAAGGATACCATGATCGATGGTATCAAAAGCCGCTGAGAGGTCGAGTAGCACCAAGACAGAGGAATAACCCCTGTCTCGGGTCCACCAGAGATCATCCATCAGCACGACCAAAGTGGTTTCTGTGCTGAAGCCGGGCCTGAAGCCAGATTGAAAAGGGTCTAGATAATCCGCTTCATCCAGAGACCGTCAGAGCTGGAGCGCCACCACTCTCTCTACAACCTTCCCCACAAAGGGGAGATTGCAGACTGGACGGAAGTTATTTAAATCAGCTGGGTCCAGGGTAGGCTTCTTGAGCAGGGGCCTCACAACTGCCTCCTTCAGGGATTGCGGGAAAGACCCCTCCCTCAACGAAGCATTGATCAACACCTGGAGCCAGCCTCGTGTCACCTTCTTGGCAGCCGAGACCAACCAACCATTGCTCCCACCACTCTGTCAATATCCTCAGCAGTCACAGACTCAAATTCATCCCATAAAACTGAGCTAAGACCTGCCCCAGTCATCTCAGAAGGCCCTGCCCAACCGGAGTCTAGGTCTGTCCGAATCTGAGCGATTTTGTCTGATAGGAATTGCACAAATTCCTCCGCTCTACCCTGTAAGGGCTCCCCAGCTTCCCGAACATTAAGTAGGGAACGGGTCACCCTAAACAGGGCGGCGGGGCGAGATTCTGCAGACGCAATAAGTGCCGGAAAATGCGAACATTTTGCCGCTCGTATTGCCACTAAATAAGTCTTAATATAGGCTCTTAGAAGTGTCCGGTCGGATTCGGAGTTACTAGCCCTCCAGCGTCGTTCTAGACGTCTCTTCTGACGCTTCATCTCCCGTAGCTCCTTGGTAAACCAAGGTGCCCTCCGGGATCCACAATCACGGAGAGGTCGCAATGGCGCGATCCAGTCTAATGCCCCTGATGCCGCCTTATTCCAAGCAGCAACCAAGGACTCAGCCAGTTCATGGAGGAGGGAATCAGGAAAACCCCCAAGCGCTATTTGGAACCCCTCCGGGTCCATTAAACGCCTGGGGCGGAACCACCTAATCGGTTCCGCCTCCCTGCGGTGGGGGAGTAGGACTGAGAAATCTAACCTCAACAGGAAGTGATCCGACCATGACAAGGGAGAAGTGACTATACCTCTTAAATCGAAATCACGTCTCCACTGCCCCGAGAGGAATACCAAGTCGAGCTTGTGTCCTCCCCTATGGGACCCCAGAATTATCTGAGTCAGGTCCATGGTTGTCATGGAAGCCATGAACTCCTGAGCCATACCAGACGATTTGCCAAGTGACGGTAAATTGAAATCCCCCAGGAGCCTGGGGAATTCCACCGCCAACCCAGCTACCCTCTCCAGCAGCTCAGGCAGGGCTGTGGTCACATAGCTGGGAGGCAGGTATGTCAACAACAAGCCCAACTGAACCCTTGAATCCAACCTCAAGAGAAGGGACTCACACCCAACAACCTCTGGGGCTGGGATCCTGCGAGGTCTCAAGGATTCTCGGACAAGAATCGCCACTCCCCCACCCCTTCCCTGGAGTCGCGGTTGGTGTCTGGGCACATCTCTGAGAGAGGAACACCTCCCTCTTGGCCCAGCCAGGTCTCAGTAATACATGCCAGGTCGGCCTCCTCATCTAGTATCAAGTCCCGGATGAGGGGGGCTTTATTAATAACCAACCTGGCATTAAGGAGCAGCAACCTGAGGCCAGGGTCCTGAACACCCCCCTCTCCAGGTATTGGAGAGGAGTCCAAGGGGTCGGAACAGGTAATCGCTCTAATGCAGCGAATCCTTGTTCCCCGAAGATGGCCCACCCCTTGGCTCCCGCCATATCTACCTCTCCCTACGATAACCAGGATGTTCCGGCCCACCTCCACCCCCGAAAATGCCCAGTGTTCAAGTCTGTCCAGATCCTCCTGTATCTTAAGCCTGTCTTCTGGAGTGTTGGCTATCCCTGCCAGCTTGGTGTCCTCTGCAAATCTGATGAGTTCATCTATCCCTCTTTTTCCCAGGCTGGGAAAAACTACTATGAGTAAAAAAAGAAAAAAAGATAAAAGTCATTTTGCAGCACAGATGCTTCCTATTTGTTACAGCTGCTCCTGGATGCAGCCCAGTGCAAATTCATTCTCATTCTGAACTATTCAAATGCAAAGTTATTGTAGCTCTGCTCCTCCCTTTCCATCATCGAGTTGGTAAATAATCCCCAAACTTATTTTATGCATAGATTTACAACCAGCAGAAGCGAGCAATGGGGAAAAAAAAGAGAACACTAAAATATTTATCTTTTTAATGAGAACATCCGTTTATAGCCTCATTGGCTGCTAAAATTCCATGGCTGGGAATTGAACGGATGTGTCTATATTTTGCTTGGCAAACTGCTGAATTAAAGCTTCTAATCAGCATTTCTCAACTTTGGCAACTTTCAGGGGTCTGAGAACTCCCAGAATTCGCCAGACAGCATTCTGGCTGGGGGATTCTGGGAGCTGAAGTCCAGATGTCTGAAAGTTGACAAGGCTGAGATACATTGGCCTAGCCCAGAGTTCTGCAAGGTTGGCAACTTTAAAACTTGTGGACTTCAACACCCAGAATTCCTCAGCCGGCCATGCCAGCTGGGGAATTCTGGGAGTTGAAGTCCAAAAATCTTAAGATTGCCAAGTTTGGAGATCCCTAGAGTAGTCCATGGTTGTTTCTTGCTGATAAGATGGAATTAAGCCTGGGGCACCATATTCATAAACTGTCTACCGAATTATATTATTTTGTTTTATTTATTTATTTCATTGTTAGCCGTAAATTGGTAAGGTAAGGTTTTTTAGCTCAGTGTGCGTTTGCTTAAATTACAATCTGACTTAAAAAGAACTGTCTATATCTATCTATATCATGTCTGTCTGTCTGTCTATTCCCTCATCCCTATCTCTCTATCTATCTCTATTCATCTCCCAATCCATCTCTCTGTCTCTTTCTCTCTCTCCATCAATTTCTCTCATTCATCCATGTCTTTATCTATCTATCTATCTATCTATCTATCTATCTATCTATCTATCTATCTATCTATTTATCTATCTATCTATCTATACTTATTTCCCTAATATTTATTGGTCTGTCAATCTATCTCATCCACATTTATTTGTCTGTCCATCTATTCATCTCTCTCTTTGTCTCTGTCTCTCTTTCTATCTCTCTCTCTCTCTCCCATTCTCTCTCTCTTTTCTATCCATTATCTCTCTACCCCTATCTCTCCTCCAGTCTTTTCTCACTAATTCTCTCTATCTATCTATCTTTCATCTATCTATCTATCTATCTATCTATCTATCTATCTATCTATCTATCTATCATCTATCTATCTATCTATCTATCTATCTATCTATCTATCTATCTATCTATCTATCTATCTATCTATCTGTTATGTCCCGAGCCTTGCAAACGGCTCGGGCGTTTGCAGGCAGTCCCGGGCAGGTGCAAAGCTGCCCGGGACCAGACAGGCTGTCGCCAGCACCGTGCGCATGCGCGGGTGCTGGCGCGGGAAAAGTAACACAATTACCCAGGAGTTGCCTATATAAGAGGCTGCGAGGCGTTTGGGTGTGCCAGAAGCCATCTACCTGTAAGCTGAACGCTGAATAAAGGAAACTGAGAACTCCAGCTGCTTCTCGTGTCTGCTTTCCCGCCACGGACTCAACACTGGCGATGAGGATGGGATGCCTTGCACTACCTAGAAAGGAAGAAGTGTAAGCTTACCCAAGGAGTCCTAAGCGGCGGAAAAGAACGGCGTCGACTCGGCAGCTGCCCGCCAATCCGGTGCGCATTCGGGGGTAGGCTGGCTGATAGACCCGTCTCCTGAAGATCTGAAGATGGCGAAAATCGGAAGGCTTTCGGAATTCGACGTCTCACATCCAGAGCGGTGGGAGTCCTACGTATCCAGGATGGAGAATTACTTCAAGGCAAACCAAGTGAGGGAAGAGAGCTTGAAGGCTGCCACCCTGCTTTGCGTTTGCGGTCAAGACGCCTTCGAAATCGCAGAAAACCTTGCAGCACCTGCTCCAGTAGAGTCTGTAAGCTACGCAGATCTGAAGAAGCTGCTGAAGGAGCACTTCCACCCCAAGGTGTCCGTCATCGCATGGCGCCACACCTTCGAGCAGACGGATCAACGGCCCGGTGAGTCAGCCAAAGAATACATCGCCGCATTACGGAAGGCCGCCAAGCACTGCGAGTTCAAGGACCTCGAAGAACGACTGAGGGACCGATTCGTGTGCGGGTTAAGGCATCGACAGCTACAACAGAGACTTTTCGCTAAGGAAGAATTATCCTTCCAAGATGCCTTAAGGGAAGTCACCGCAGAAGAAGCAGCAGGCGGCGCTGTCAAGAACATGCGGCCGATCAGAAACAGTCCAGAGGGTGCATCCGTGCACCAGGAAGACGTCCAACAGAACTCCGAGAAGGATCCGGACGAGGAAGTCGACCATCTACACCCCGCGAAGGAAGAAAATCAGAAGGGAAGCTCTCCAGCTCCGCTCAAGTGCATCGGCTGTGGAGGTCGCCACAGGAGAACCGACTGCAAGTTCCGCTCCGCCACCTGCCGGGCATGCGGCAAACAAGGACACATTGCAGCCGTGTGTCTGGGCCGACGAAAGGTACAACCTCAGGAAGAACTGCGCCTGAAAGGTACCAGATTCCCCAGCCAGAATAGGGTAGGGTTTTGCGCTTCGCGAAGAAGCATCTTTAGGACAGGCACACACAAGCCCATTAAGAAAAAGTTGTCACTCAAGGTGAAGCTACAAGGGGTTCCATTATCTATGGAACTAGACACAGGGTCTGCCCTTTCCATCATTTCCTTGCATACATTTAGGAAGATTTGTTCTAGTAGTGGGACTAAGGCCAAGTTAAGGCCTTCTGATATTGTATTAACAGATTTTCAAAACTCAAGAGTGTGTGTTAAGGGGGAGGCCACCCTTAATGTGCAATACAAGAGTTTTGAAGGTCCACTAGACTTATTAATAGTAGGGGGTGAACGAACGAGTCTCATAGGACTCGATTGGTTTGAGGCCCTGGGGATACACGTCACAGGACTCAACAGTCTACAAACACTCGACCTACAGGAAGTCTGCAAAGAATTTGCAGATGTTTTCAGCCCCCAGCTGGGCTCATTCAAAGGACCCCCTGTGTCCTTAAAGCTAGATCCCACTGTCACTCCCATTAGGATTAAAGCAAGAAGGGTCCCTTTTGCTTTAAAAAGTAAGATTGATACTGAGTTAGACAAACTGATTCAACAGGGAATCCTAGAACCTGTTGATTCCAGTCCTTTGGAGACCCCCATTGTCACGCCTCTAAAGGCAAATGGGGACATTCGCATTTGTGCTGACTACAAATGCACTCTGAATAAGGCATTGCAGCAACATGCCTATCCTGTTCCTGTGGTCAGTCACATCCTGGCCTCCCTCAAGGGGGGGCGTGTTTTTGCAAAGCTTGACCTTGCTCAAGCATATCAACAGCTGCCTGTTGATGATGATGCTGCCATAGCTCAGACCATTGTGACCCACAGAGGAGCCTTCAAGGTAAAAAGGCTACAGTTTGGAGTGAATGTCGCTCCTGGGATTTTCCAAAGCGTAATGGAAAACACACTACGAGGTATACCAGGGGTTTGCCCCTACTTTGATGATGTCTTGATTGCAGGAGACTCCACACACATTCTAGCTGAAAGGCTTAGGGCTGTCCTGTTAAGATTCAGGAAATCAGGCCTCAAGCTCAAAAAAGACAAATGCAAGATTGGGGTGCCTTCTACTGAATTTCTGGGGTTCAAAATTGATGCTGCTGGGATTCACCCTGCTGAATCCAAACTAACTGCTATTTTAGAAGCTCCCAGGCCTAAGTCCAAGGCCGAACTTCAGGCCTTCCTAGGCCTCCTGAATTTCTACAATTCTTTTCTTCCACATAAAGCTAGTGTAGCTGAGCCTCTTCACAGGCTACTAGACAAACAAGCAGTGTGGCAGTGGTCACAAACGCATGAGGGTTGTTTTAACAAAGTCAAGGCTTTGCTCACTTCTAACAGTGTACTTGCACATTTCAACGAGTCCCTTCCTGTGTGCATTGCTTGTGATGTGTCCCCTTACGGGGTTGGAGCTGTCCTGAGCCACCTCAGGTCTGATGGAACTCAGGTTCCTGTTGCATATTACTCCAGAACATTGTCTTCTGCTGAGCGCAACTACGCTCAGATAGACAGGGAGGCTCTGGCTGTTGTTGCTGGAATTAAAAAATTCCATGATTTTCTATATGGCAGACATTTCACGGTCTTCACTGACCATAAGCCTCTGCTGGGACTGTTTACCACACGTAAGCAGACTCCCCACATCATTTCCCCTAGAATGCTTAGGTGGTCTATTTTTTTGTCTGCATATGATTTTTCCTTACTCCACAAGCCTGGGAAAGACATGGGCCATGCTGATGGCCTCAGTAGGCTGCCTGTGCCAGTAGTGGAAGCTGACCCCGCGCCAGCTGTCAACATTCTATCAATCCAAGCCTTGCCCGAGCTCCCTCTTAGTGCCAGGGATGTTGCCGCTGAAACAGGTACAGACCACACACTTTCACGTGTCCGTTCCTGGGTTTTGTCTGGTTGGCCTGAGCACTGCCCTAGTCCTGAGTTTCAGAGTTTCTGGTCTAAAAGGAACGAGCTGTCCCTTTCTCAGGGTTGTCTGCTTTGGGGGAACAGAGTTGTCATTCCCACCTCAATGAGGACTAGGGTCTTAGAATCCCTCCACGAGGGTCATCCTGGCATTGTTCGTATGAAGGCTCTTGCACTCAGCCACTTGTGGTGGCCTGGTTTAGATACAGATATTGAGGCTAAGGTGCATGCATGCCACCTGTGCCAACGGTCTCGGCCAGAGATGCCCCAAGCTCCTGTGCATAGATGGGAGGAAACACAGTCCCCATGGTCTAGGGTGCACATTGACTACGCTGGGCCCTTTCAGGGCCAGTTCTTCTTGGTCCTTGTTGACAGCCATTCGAAATGGCTTGAGGTTGTGCCTGTCTCATCCACCACCACTGCAAAGACTATTCAGGTACTGAGGGGGATTTTTGCTACACACGGGCTGCCAGATGTCATTGTGTCCGACAACGGCCCTCAATTCACTTCCTCCGAATTCCAAGCTTTCTTACAGGCAAACCTGATTCGTCATGCCACATCTGCGCCTTTTCACCCGTCCACCAACGGTATGGCTGAACGTATGGTGCGCATCACAAAGGACGCCTTGAAGAGACTCACCTACGGGGACTGGCATCACAGGTTGGCTGACTTTCTCCTTTCTTATCGCACCACACCGTCCACTTCTACAGGGAGAAGCCCAGCTGAACTTCGTTGGGGGCGTCAACTTACTACTAAACTTGACCGGTTGCATCCGGACAGACTGCCTTCATCTACCTCACATCCTAGGGCACCTAGACAACTACTTGTGGGTGCCCCGGTTTGGGCTCGCAATTACGGGCCTGGTCATACATGGGTCCCCGCTTCTATTTCCAGGGTCACAGGTCCTCTCTCCTACGAGGTAGCCCTGGACAACGGTCGTGTCCTGCGTCGGCACATCGACCAACTCCGCCCTCGGCGGGACTTTTCAGATGAGACTCCTGGGTCTT
>CM077936.1:5098381-5178381 GCA_039797435.1 Crotalus adamanteus
GCTTAACGACTACAGCAGTTCATTGAAGAAGCGTAGCAAAAAAAAGGTTGTAAAATTGGGCGTGACTTGCTTACGAACTGCCTTGCTTAGCAGTGGAAATTTTGGCTTCAGTCGTAAGTCAAGGCCTACTTGTCCAGGATGGCCTGGGCCATCTTGAAGTGCTCTTCTTGACAGATTGGAGTACAGACAGCCTTTGACTTACGACCACTATTGAGCCTTAATTTTTTGTTGTTAAGTAATAATAATAATAATAATAATAATAATAATAATAATAATAAAGTTGGAAGGGACCTTGGAGGTCATCTAGTCCAACCCCCTGCTCAGACAGGAAATCCTATTCCATTTCAGACAAATGGCTGTCCAGTCTCTTCTTAATAACTTCCAATGTTGGAGCATTCACCACTTCTGGAGGCAGGTTGTGAGACATTTGTTAAGAGAGTTTTGCACCCGTTTTATGACCTTTCTCACCACAGTTGTCAAGTAAATACCTGCAGCGGTTAAGTTAGTAATACAGTCATTAAATGAATTTGTTTGTCAGAAGTTTGCAAAAGGGGATCACGTGACCCCGGGACGTGGCAACCGTCATTAAGATGAGTCAGTTGCCAACTATGTTGAATGTTGATCACGTGATCATGGGGCATGCTGCAACGGCCATAAAGGTGAAAAACGGTCGTAAGTCTCTTTTTTCAGTGCTGTTGTAACTTTCAAAATGAACTGTTATATGTAGAATAGAATAGAATAGAATAGAATAGAATAGAATAGAATAGAATAGAATAGAATAGAATAGAAATAGAATAGAATAGAATAGAAATAGAAATAGAATAGAATAGAATAGAATATAAATAGAAATACAATAGAATAGAATAGAAATAGGAATGAGAATAGAATAGAATAGAATAGAATAGAATAGAATAGAATAGAATAGAATAGAATAGAATAGAATAGAATAGAATAGAATAGAATAGAAGCTGGAAGGGATCTTGGAGGTCTTCTAGTCCAGCTTTCTGCCTACCTGCTCTTGAGTAAATTATGTGAATTCCTCCACGGTCAGATAAAGATGCTATAAATAGAGATGATTTTCCGTGCTTTTAATTGCTCATTTAATCAGCAGATACCTCAGGTTCGTTATTCTCATTCCTCCAGACTTCAAAAAAAGTATATTTAACAGTGTGAAGTGTTGCTTCTGAATTTCTGCCTACCAAGCCTTTGTTCTCAGATTTTCATTGTTGCAGCTCCGGGTGCTTTGGTGGAACCCAGGGACACCCCAAACGGATCCTTTGAAGCAACCTGGTGTTCAGGCAATGGATACCCTCTTAAAGTAAGATCAACCCTTTGGTGTGATCACCTCTCTCCCTTTGATACTTGCAAGCTTAACCTTTCGCTGACCTTCCTTGACCTAGATGACCCAGGAGAAGCTGCCCTTTCCCTCCTTCCAATTTATCTGCTGCAGGCCAAACCATCTCTCCCTTTATGACCATTTTTCACACTTACGTCTGTTGTGCCATCCCCACAGTCACATGATCAAAACTCAGGTGCTAAGCAGCTGACTCGTATTTATGACCGTCACAGTGTCCCCTGATCCCCTTTTGGGACCTTCTGCCAAGCAAAGTCAACCGGGGAAGCCAGATTCACTTAACAACCATGTGGCTAACTGAACCGCTACAGCGATTCGCTTAATAACGGTGGCAAGAAGGGTCGCAAAATGGGGGGGGGTCAAGCTCACTGAACAACTGTCTCGCTTAGCAACAGAAACGTTGGGCTCAGTTGTGGTCCTCGCCCGTCGAGGACATACCTGCCTTTCAACAACTTTGTGCGCTTAGTATCCTGTGCTGCAGAATGTTGCACCACCATCGCAACGGCAACCAACCCGCTGTGCGTGGTGCCTTTAGAAAGGTCATTGTGTATTCATCACATCAGGAAAATAAAGGGTGAGTCAGGTAGAGGCATTCATTATTGAGATATTGGGTTTTTTTTTTTTAATGAGGTGTTTATTATTTATTTATTTAGTCAGATGCGTATACTTTTGTTGGCTGTGAATGGAGGTTGTCTGATTCTGGAATGATTCGGTGACTTTTTCAAAGAGAGAGAGAGTTTTGTGTGTGTGTGTGTGTGTGTGTTTTCTCTTTGTTGCGTTGAGAACAAGTGGGGAGTAGATAATTATTTATTTTTTCAAAGATGATTAGGGGACTGGAGGCTAAAGCATATAAGGAAAGGCTGCTGGAATTGGGTGTGTCTAGTTTAATGAAGAGAAGGACTAGGGGGGACATGATAGCGGTGTTCCAATATCTCAAGGGCTGCCCCAAAGAAGAGGGAGTCAAGCTAGTCTCCAAAGCCCCTGAAGGCAGGACAAGAAGCAACAGATGGAAACTAATTAAGAAAAGCAACCTAGAACTAAGGAGAAGCTTCCTGATTAACCAGTGGAACAACCTGCCTCCAACACTGGAAGTTTTTAAGAAGACTGGACAGCCATTTGTCTGAAATGGTATAGGGTTTCCTGCCTGAGCAGGGGGTTGGACTCGATGACCTCCAAGCTCCCTTCCAACTTTACTACTACTATTACTACTACTACTACTACTACTACTACTACTACTACTAATAATAATAATAATAATAATAATAATAATAATAATAATAATAATCCTTTCTTTATTGCTATACAAGTAAGTTGAGGGCACTGAACATACATAAAGTTCCTTCCTGGTCCTATTTTCCTTACAACAACAACTCTGTGGGGCGGGCCAGGATTGACCCAGCTGGCTTTCATGCCTAAGGTGGAACAGAACCCACAGCCTCTATCTTCTTCTCCTTCTATCTTCTCTTTCTCCCTTTTCCCACCTTCTCTATCTCCATCTCCTCCTCCTCTTCCTCCTCCTCCTCCTTCTCTATCCTCATCCTCTCCTTCTGTCTTCTCCATCTCTATTTTCTTTTCTTCCTTCTTGCCTTCTTCTACCTTCTCTTCCTATCTCTTCTCCTTCTCCATTATCATCTCCTCTTCCTTCTCCATCATCTCTCTCTCTCTTTCTTCTTCTTCTTCCTCTTCTTCTTCTTCTTCTTCTTCTTCTTCTTCTTCTTCTTCTTCTTCTTCTTCTTCTTCTTCTTCTTCTTCTTCTTCTTCTTCTTCTTCTTCTTCTTCTTCTTCTTCTTCTCCTTCTCCATTATCTCCATCATTTGCATCTCCATCTTTTCCTCCTCCTTGCCTTCTCCTTCTACCTTTTCTTCCTCTTTCTTCTCCTTCTCCATTACCATCTTCTCCTCCTCTTCCATCTTCTCCTTCTTTCCTTCCTCCTCCTCCTCCTTCCCCTCTCCCTCCAGCAGAATTCGGTTTCGGGAGCTGAGGCCCACACATCTTAAAGCTGTTGAAGTTGTGAAGCCCTGCCTAGCCTATCTAGGCATCCGTCCCTCATTCCCAGCTAACATAAAAGCAAGCATACAAACACAAAAGCAAGGAGAAAATAATAAGCTATTTGGGCATTAATCTGGGAAGAACGAACGGAACAGCAGGTCCTCCTAAGCTCCATTGGCCAATTTCAATACGAAATCAGAGTAAACAAACTCACTTACTGTACTTTCCACGTTGAACATTCAGTTACTTGGCATTGTCAAGGAAACCATTTTTTTCTCCAACTTTTATTTTTTAGGTGGCCTTGTCATTTCTGCGTTCAGCACGACAGGGGGACAACCAATTTGCCTCTCTTCTTTGTGACAGCTGCAGAACCAATTTCTTCTCCTCTGAAATGGAACATTAAAAGGGAAAAATAGGATGACTACCCCCACCCCCCATTTATTTGGTATGGGGAATGTGATTTTCTTTTCCATCGCCACAAAATGAGGAGTGTGAGACGGGTTTTGTTTCCACTGAAACACAGATGCTCACACCTTGGGCTTAATTGCCCGTTAAGTAGAAGGTTGTTGAATCTGAGCAGTGACTCAAAGAACAGAAGAAAAATCACAGAAAAAAAAATTGGCTATTTTTCTCTAAGATCTGGCAGAGCTATTTCGTTCCTAAATTCAAGGAGAGAATTTGCGTCTGAAATTTCAGTCTGAAGGAGTAACAGAATAACAGAGTTATTGGGAGGGAACGTGGAGGTCCTGCTTGAGCAGGAGACCCTACACCAGTGGTTCTCAATCTGTGGGTCGGGACCCCATTTGGGGTCGAACGACCATTTCACGGGGGTCGCCAAACAACGCAGTCCGCCATTTTTTCCCCCCTTTTCCTTTGCTGTGCTACTCCCTTTTATTCTATTGCAGTGTTTCTCAACCTTGACAATTTTAAGGCATGTGGACTTCAACTCCCAGAATTCCACAGCCAGCATTGCTGGCTGTGGAATTCTGGGAATTGAAGTCCACATGCCTTAAAATTGTCAAGGTCGAGAAACACTGTTCTATTGGCTTTTGAAAGCCAATAGAAGAGACTCTCTTGAATAGAGTCTCATTCTATTGGCTTTCCAAAGCCAATAGGAATGGTCCAGGCTGTCTCTGCCCTGCTGAGCCCGCCAAAAGTCCCACTCTGCAAACGGTGCTGCACCAGTTGAGTAGTCCTCGACTTACGACCGGTTGAGGGTCGCGGCATTAAAAAGGTTGAGAACCACTGCCCTACACCATTTCAGACAAATGGCTGTCCAATCTCTTCTTAAAAACCTCCAGTGATAGAGCACCCACCACTTCTGGAGGGAGGCTGTTCCACTGGTTAATTGTTCTTGCTGAAATTTTCCATTAATTCCAAGTTGCTTCTCTCTCTTTGATCAGTTCCATCTGTTGCTTCTTGTCCTGCTTTCAGGGACCTTGGAGAAGAGGTTAACCCCCCCCTTTTCTTTGTGGCAGCCCCAAAGGTGGGTGTTGTTTTCTGTTGTGATAATCAGCAAAAAAACATATGAAAAGCCAAAAAGGCCAATGCAGTCCGTGGTTGCATCAGTGGAGGGATAGCAGCCAGATCAGCTGAAAGGTGCAAGCTGTCTTTTGCTCAAACAATGATCTGTCCTCCGTTTGCTGGCATTTCTTTCTTCCTCTCCTGAAAGGGATCGTTACAGAAGTGGATCTTGTGACTTCTTCATCATGGGTCAGTCCCATCTGGCAGATGGGACCAGAACATCAGTTCTGAGGAAGGCTCAAGTCATTTTAATTGAAGATGGCTAGAATCACAGACTCCCACAAGGCCTGGCTCAAACACAGGAACCATGAGAGAGATCTTAGTCTCCTAATTGATCACCGATTAAGCATGAGCCAGCTGTGTGCTGCAGCTGCCAAAAAGATGAATGCAGCCCTAGGTTGCATCAACCAAAGGACAGGATCAAGATCATATGAATGGAATGGAATAGAGTGGAGTGGAGTGGAGTACAGTAGAGTGGAGTGGAGTGGAGTGGAGTGGAGTGGAGTAGAGTAGAGTAGAGTAGAGTAGAGTAGAGTAGAGTAGAGTAGAGTAGAGTTGGAAGGGACCTTAGAGGTCTTCTAGTCCAGGGCTTTTCAACTTTTTCACCCATTGTACCACTTTTAGGATATGGCAACATCCGAGTACCACCAGTCGCCTAGCAAGGTGTCAAAAACTTGATGACCAAAAAAAAAAAGAAAAGAAAAAAAAGGGATAAAGTACAGGTAGTCCTTAACTTACAACAGTTTGCTTAATATTGTTCGAAGTTACAATGGCACTGAAAAAAGTGCCCCCCAAGCCACAGCCGAGCAAAACACCTGCCTGCCCACCTGGTGGCGCTCTTCTACCTGTCCAAGGTTTTCATTGTTGTGAGGCATTCCCGTTGAGGATTGGCAATGGGGGTGGGGTGGGAAGGTGTTTGGTTTTTATTCCCACCCCACCCATCCACCCACCCCTGTCTGCTGGGTAGTTGCAACAGGTTTTGGTCACTTCACAAGACCTTGTGACCATCATAAATATGAATCAGTTGCCAAGCATCTGAATGTAAATCACAAGACCCTGGAGATGCTGCAACATTCCAGCTGATCAGTGCTTCTTCTGGGCTCAGCGGAAGCACCAGGATCAGTGCCGAGTTCCAGCTGGAGCCTGGCACTGATCCTGGCGCTTCCGCTGAGCCCTGAGAGCCCTGCAGCTCCAGCCGTCTCTCGCTCAGGCTTGTGCGGTGCTGCCACCAATTCAGCCCATTCCCCTCCCCCACTACTACTTTTCTAGGATGGTCGCGTACCACCTGCCAGGTGCCAATGTACCACAGGTGGTACCCGTACCACTGGTTGGAAAGCCCTGCTCTAGTCCAGCTCAAGCAGGAGAACCTATACCATTTCAGACAAGTGACTGTCCAGTCTCTTCTTAAAAACCTCCAGTGACTTTTGGAGGCAAGTTGTTCTACCGATTGGTTGTTCTCACTGTCAGAAAATTTCTCCTTAATTCCAGGTTGCTTCTCTCTTTGGTCAGTTTCCAACCATTGTTTCTTGTCCTGCCCTCTGGTGCTTTGGAGAATAATGTGACCCCCTCTTCTTTGTGGCAGCCCCTCAAATACTAGAACGCTGATATCATGTCTCCCCTATTTCTTCTTTTCTTTAGACTAGCCAAACCGAAATCCTACAGCTGTTCTTCATATGTTTTAGTCTCCAGGCCTTGGATCATCTTAGTTGCTCTTCTCTGAACTTTTTCTGAAGTTTCAACATCTTTTTTGTAATATGGTGACCAAAACTGGTTGCAGTATTCCAGATATGGCCTCACTAGGGTTTTATAAAGCCGTACTAATACTTTGCATTATGTTGATTCTATGTTTATACAACTCAGGAATTATATTAGCTTTTTGGGCTGCTGCTACACACTCCTGGCTCACAGTCAATTGATAGTCCAGTAGGACTCCAAAGTCCCTCTCACAGTTGCTGTACTACTTTATACTGCTTTGGTAAGTCCACGCTTGAAATATTGCATTCAGTTTTGATCACCACGATACAAAAAATATTTTGAGAGGCTAGAAAGGGTGCAGAGAAGAACAACAAAGATGATAAGGCTAAACTGGATGTTGAACGGTTGGGGGAACTGGGAATGTCTAGTCCAGTGGTGGCGAACCTATGGCACGGGTGCCAGAGGCGGCACTCAGAGCCCTCTCTGTGGGCCCGCGCGCCATTGCCCCAGTCCTAGGCCTTCAGCTGGGTTTTATAAAACCTTTTCGCTTTAGGCCTCTGCCACCATGTTCAAAAAAAAAAAAAGGTTCAATCAATCAGTCAATTTCAACTTCTCGCGGGGAAAAAAAAGATCTTGCAAAGTTGGAATTGATTGATTGAACTTTTTAGTCCCACCCAGTCTGCTATTACCACCGCAGCCACGACCACCCAATGGGCCACGCCCACCCGGCACTCAATGATGCATAAGTGGGTTTTGGGTTGCAGTTTGGGCACTCGGTCTCTAAAAGGTTCACCACCACTGGTCTAGTCTAACAGAGAGGACTAGGGGTGACATGATAGCAATCTTCCAATATCTGAGGGGCTATCATGAAGAAGAGGGGGTTGACTTATTCTCCAAAAGACCAGAGAGCAAGACAAGAAGCAATGGGTGGAAGGTTTTAAAGAGAGATCCACCCTAGAAGTAAGGGTGAGAACAATTAATCAAGGAAACAGTTTGGCTCCAGAGGTTTTGGGTGCTCCATCATTAGAGGTTTTCAAAAAGAGACTGGACAACCATGGTAAGGAGGTTCCTGCCTTGAGCACCAAGCACCCCACAGTTGCCTACTTCCTCCTCCTCCTTTTCACAAATCCCACTCCTGTCTAGCACTAAAGATGTTATCTAGTTGGATTATGAAACATCTGCAGGAAAAGCAACAAGCTCAGAGACCACAAAGGTCCCACAGCTCTCCTCCTCTTCCTCTTCCTCCTCCTCTTCCTCCTCCTCCTCCTCCTCCTCCTCCTCTCTCCAAATTCTATTCCCTTCTAGCACTGATGATGTTACCTAGCTGGGTCATGAAACGTCTGCAAGAAAACCACTAAGCTCAGAGAACACCAAAGACAAATCAGTCCCTCCTCCTCCTCTTCTTCTTCCTCCTCCTCCTCCTCCTCTTCCTCCTCCTCCTCCTCCTCCTCCTCTTCCTCCTCCTCCTCCTCTCTCCAAATTTTATTCCCTTCTAGCACTTGATGATGTTACCTAGCTGGGTCATGAAACGTCTGCAAGAAAACCACTAAGCTCAGCGAGCACCAAGGATCCCAGAGTTTACCCTAAGCTACAAATATTCTTTTCTATTGACTAGCACAAGCTAACATTTGAAGCTTATTGCAGATCACAAGCTCTTTTTGTATCTTTCAGAGTATTTTCATCCTTGGCAGCAGAGGGACTGTGATTGACAGATTCATTCTTCTCTAGAAAGCCTAATTACAATGATTTTGTGTGTGTTCTGGATGTTTCGCTTCCAAAGCTTTCCCCTTGAGAGTGTGGCAAGATAGATAAACAGCCACAAAAGTGCTTTCTTCTATCCGTATTTTTCTTTTTTAAGAGTTGAGCCTTGCCCTGCCAGCAAAAAGAAACAAGGCGTTTGCAATTTGTGAGTTTTATTTATCTTATTGATTAAGCTTGATTAAACAAAGGTGTGGAATTCTGGGAGCTGAAGTCTACATTTCTAAAACAGGCCAACATTGAGAAAAACTATTATAAAACTATTCCTTCCTTCCCTCTCTCCCTCCCTTCCTCCCTTTTCTCCATCCCTCCCTCTTCTTTCCTTCCTTCCTCCCTCTCTCCATTTCTTCCTTCTCTCCCTCCCTCCTTCTTCTTTCATTCCTTCTCTCCTCCCTCCCTCCCTCCCTTTCTCCTTCCTTCTTCCCTCCTTTCCTCCCTCCCTCCCTCCCTTCTTTCCTCCCTCCCTCCCTCCCTTTCTTTTCTCCTTCCTTCCTTCCTTCCTTCCTTCCTTCCTTCCTTCCTTCCTTCCTTCCTTCCTTCCTTCCTTCCTTCCTTCCTTCCTCTCTCTAAGAAGCGTGAAATCAGAGGCCGCAGGATGGACACTTTGTTCTACATTTGCAGCTGATATTCTAAGAGGGAAATATAGTGTGAGCACCCTGCAACCTCTGTGCCTCCCCTTTCAATTCTGGCTAAAGATATATTTTTTTCCAAACAAAACCACCTGCTGACTTTAAAAATCAGAGTCTATTCCTACAGATACTCCTGGGCCCTGCGCACATCCAGAGGCATTTCTTTACAATCGAAAACATTTCAAGGTTACAACTCAATGGAGAAAAAAAGCATGGAAAGGAAAAATCAGAAATCTCCATTTTTTGCAAGGAAACAGTTGCAGTTTGCCAGCAAGGAAAAAGATGATAAGCTTGGTTCTATTTCTCTGTGCGGCTGTTGCTTTCTATTCTGTCCTGTCCTGTCCTGTCCTGTCCTGTCCTATCCTATCCTATCCTATCCTATCCTATCCTATCCTATCCTATCCTATCCTACCCTACCCTACCCTACCCTACCCTACCCTACCCTACCCTACTCTACTCTACTCTACTCTACTCTACAGTATTCCTATCCTATCCTATCCTATCCTATCCTATCCTATCCTATCCTACTCTACTCTACTCTACTCTACTCTACTCTACCCTACTCTACTCTACTCCACTCTACTCTACTCTACTCTTCTTTACTCCACTCTACGGTATTCTTATTCTATCCTATCCTATCCTACTCTGCTCTACTCTACTCTGCTCTATACTCTACTGTATTTCTATTCTATTCTATTCTATTCCTGTTCCTATTCTACTATTCTATTCTATTCTATTCTATTCTATTCTATTCTATTCTATTCTATTCTATTCTATTCTATTCTATTCTATTCTATTCTATTCTACCCTACTCTACTGTATTCCTATTTCTATTCCCATTCCTAATCCTATCCTATCCTATCCTATCCTACTCTACTCTACTCTACTCTATTCTACTGTATTCTATTCTACTCTACTCTACTCTACTCTACTCTACTCTACTCTACTCTACTCTACAGTATTCCTATTCCTATCCTATCCTATCCTATCCTATCCTATCCTACACTACTCTACTCTACTCTACTCTACTCTACTCTACTCTACTCTACTCTACTCTACTCTATTTCTATTCTATTCCTGTTCCTATTCTATTCTGTTCTGTTCTGTTCTGCTCTGCTCTGCTCTGTTCTGCTCTGCTCTGCTCTACTCTACAGTATTCCTATTCCTATCCTATCCTATTCTATCCTATCCTCTTACTCTACTCTACTGTATTCCTATTCCTATTCTATTCTATTCTATTCTATTCTATTCTATTCTATTCTATTCTATTCTACTCTACTCTACTCTACTCTACTCTACTCTACTCTACTCTACTCTACTCTACTCTACTTTACTCTACTCTACTCTACTGTATTCCTATTCCTATTCCTATTCCTATTCCTATCCTATCCTATCCTATCCTATCCTATCCTATCCTATCCTATCCTATTCTACATGAAGTATGACTGTTTTTCACACTGACAACCATTGCAGCATTCCTCTGGTCACGTGATCAAAATTCAGACACTTAGCAATTGACTCATATTTATGATGGTCGCAGTGTCCCAGGGTCCTGTAAACCCCTTTTGCGACCTTCTGCCAAGCAAAGTCAATGGGGAAGCCAGATTCACTTAACAACCGTGTTACTAACTTATCGACTGCAGTGATTGGGGCAAAGTTCACTAATAATAATAATAATAATAATAATAATAATAAGAATAAGAAGAAGAAGAAGAAGAAGAAGAAGAAGAAGAAGAAGAAGAAGAAGAAGAAGAAGAAGAAGAAGAAGAAGAAGAAGAAGAAGAAGAAGAAGAAGAAGAAGAATAGTAAAGTTGGAAGGTACCTTGGAGGTCATCTAGTCCAACCCCCTGCTCAGGCAAGAAACCCTATACCATTTCGGACAAATGGCTGTCCAGTCTCTTCTTAAAAACTTCCAGTGTTGGAGCATTTACTGCTTCTGGAGGCAGGTTGTTCCACTGATCAATTGTTCTCACTGTCAGGAAGTTTCTCCGTAGTTCTAGGTTGCTTCTCTCCTTGGTTAGTTTCCACCCATTGCTTCTTGTCCTGCCTTCAGGCACCTTGGAGAATAGCTTGACTCCCTCTTCTTTATGGCAGCCCCTGAGATATTGGAATACTGCTATCATGTCCCCCCTTGTCCTTCTCTTCGTTAAACTAGACATACCCAATTCTAGCAATCGTTCCTTATATGTTTTAGCCTCCAGTCCCCTAATCATCTTTGTTGCTCTTCTCTGTACTCTTTCTAGAGTCTCAACATCTTTTTTACATCGTGGTGACCAAAACTGGATGTAGTATTCCAAGTGTGGCCTTACCAAGGCATTGAAGAGTGGTATTAACACTTCACGTGATCTTGATTCTATCCCTCTGTTAATGCAGCCCAGCACTGTGTTGGCCTTTTTGGCAGCTGCAGCACACGGCTGGCTCATATTTAGGTGATTGTCTACTAGGACTCTGAGGTCCCTCTCACAGTTACTACTATTGAGCATGGTGCCACCTATGCCACTTATGGTGCCACTTAATGACAGTCTCGCTTAGTGGCAGAAAGTTTGGGCTCCAATGCGGTTGTAAGTAGAGGACTTCCTGTATTGGATCTCTGTCCTATTCTCATGACTGGCATCAAGTGTTCCAGAGAGGAAAAAGAACACGATTGTTATTAGTACTCGACAATCAAATTGAAATGCAAGCAGCAGGAGGAAGAGTCAAAGTAAATTAGCAGCCCCCATTGTGAAAAGAAGAGAACGGAAAAGTAGAAGAGAGCACAGAAGGAGACTGAAGATCCCTGAAGAAAATCTGGTTTTTAATAAAGGGGGAAGCTGCCTTGATCTCTGCAGATGGGAGGGGGGCTGTCATTGTGCTGTCTTTGAAAAGGAAAAGATTTAGAATACAGCAGAGTGATAAGGAAGGCTGGGTTATTCCAATCCAGCCATGAGCCTCAGCTCAGAGCTCATCTGTCTATTGGGAGAAAGAGGGTGAAGAAGAGAGAAAGAAGATCATAGAGAGAAGAAGAACAGCAGGGGGGAGGGAGGGATTGAGGGAGGGAGGGAGGGAGAGAGGGGGGAAGGGAGGGGGAGAGGGAAAGAGAGATAGACAGAGGGAGGGTGGGAGGGAGAGAGGGAGAGAAGGAGAAAAGAGAAAGAGAAGGAAGGAGGGGGAGGGAGGGAGGGCGGAGATAGAAAAGAGCAGCAGGGATGGAGAGAGAGGGAGGGAGAAGAGAGAGGGAGAAGGAAGAGAAGAAGAGAAAGAGGGAGAGGGAAACAGGGTAGAGGGAGGGAGAGGGAGTCAGAGAAAGAGGGAAAGAGAAAGGGAGGGAGGGAGGGGAGGAGGAAGAGAAGGAGAAAGAAAGAAAGGGAGAGGAGGAAAGAGGGAGAAAGGGAGAGAGGAGAAAGAGAGGGGGAGAGAGGGTGGGAGGGGAAGAGTGGGAGAGAGGAAGAGGGAAAGAGGAAAAAAGAGGCAGGGGAGAGAGAGAGAGAGAGAGAGAGAGAGAGAGAGAGAGAGAGAGAAAAGTCTAAAAAATATTGGTCTAATCAGGTGGCAAAGATCCAACGGCTTTTCATCTGTTCCTGCATCTATTTATCTTAATGGTGAATATATTTACAACTTGAGAAAACCACAATGGCCACAGGAATCCATCAGAGTTGCAGGCAGGCAGGCAAAGGGGAAAGAGGGGGGAAAGGAAGGAAAAGAAAGAAGAGGAGAGAAATAAAAGAGAGGCAGAGCAGGGGAGAATGGAGGGAGGAGAGAGGAAAGAGTGAGTGGGAGAGAAGAGAGGGAGGGGAAAGGAAGAGGAGAGGAGAGAGAGGCAGAAGAGAGGAGAGAAAAATGTGGAGGGAGAGGGAAAGGGTGAGGGAGAGAGAGAAGGAAAAGGAGAAAGGAAAGGAGAGGGAGGGAAGGACAGAATAGAAGGAGGAATGGAGAGAAAAGAGTGGAAGAAAGGCAGAAAAGAGATACGTGAAGGAAGAAGAAAGAGAAGAAGGAGGGAGAAAGAAAGGGAGACGGAGAGAAGAATCAAAAGGATAGGATTGAGGGGAAAATGGAGAGGGAGGGAGGAAAGGAGGGAAAGAAAAGGAGAGAGGAAGGAAGGAAGAAAGAAAGAAGAAAGAAAGAAAAAAAGAAAGAAAGAAAGAAAGGGAGGGAGGGAGCGAAGAAAGAAAGAAGGAAGACAGCGTGGGAGGGAGGAAGAGAGGGAGGGAGGAAGGAAGGAAGGAAGACAGAAGGAAGACAGGAAGAAAGACAGGAAGACAGGAAGGAAGGTGCAAGGAGTGAAAAAGAGCATCACTACCCTTGGCATCCATTTTGTCAGTGTGCCCACGAAGCTGCTTGGCACGCAGTCCCCCACCGCAGCCCCATCCCCTCCCCGGGTATAAAGCTCTCATCTGCAAACAGATCACAGAGTTGTGCAACCCTTTCCTCATTGGCTCTCTTCTCCTGCTTCTTGCTCATCTTTATTTTTCATTTTTTTTCCTTTGGCTGGGCTCTCCAACAAGGCTATTCTCACGTTCGTTGACATTCATGCCATCCACCGGCCCATCCAGGAGCCGGTGTTTTATTTATTAGTGCTATTTCAAGTTGCTAGACCAAACGCACTTTCTGGCAACGTTGTCCTGTCAGGAAACTGGCAAATTTAGACAAAAGACCCTGCAAAAAGGGAAAAAGCAGGATGTGTTATTCTCCCATCAAACATATTCCTAGAGTCTGTTTCTCTCTCTCTAACTATCTGTCTGTCTATTTATCTATCCCTATCTCTATCTCTATCTGTCTGTCTGTCTGTCTGTCTGTCTATCTCTCTCTCTCTCTCTCTATCTATCTATCTATCTATCTATCTACCTATCTATCACCTATCTATTTATTTATCAATTTCTCATCTATATCTATCATCTATCATTTAATATCCATTATCTTTTATCTATCTCCTATCTATTGTCTGACTGTCTGTCTGTCTGTCTGTCTGTCTGTTTGTCTGTCTATCTATCTATCTATCTATCTATCTATCTATCTATCTATCTATCTATCTATCTATCTATCTATCTATCTATCTATCTATCTATCTATCTTTTTGCCTAGAGCAGTGGTGGCAAACCTATGGCACAGGTGCCAGAGGCGGCACTCAGAGCGCTCTCTGTGGGCACGCGCGCCATCACCCCAGTCCTAGGCCTTCAGCTGGGTTTTATAAAACCTTTTAGCTTTAGGCCTCCGCCGCCATGTAAAAAAAAAAACATTCAATCAGTCAGTCAATTTCAACTTCTCACGGGGAAAAAAAAAGATCTTGCAAAGTTGGAATTGATTGATTGAACTTTTTAGTCCCACCCAGTCTGCCGTTACCACCGCAGCCACGCCCACCCAATGGGCCACACCCACCCGGCACCCGACGATGCATAAGTGGGTTTTGGGTTGCAGTTTGGGTACTCGGTCTCTAAAAGGTTTGCCATCACTGGCCTAGAGTAGACAGCAATTGATCCATCCCTTACTTTTGTCATTTATCTGTTCGTCCACCAATGCATCGATCCATCCATTCATCCATCTCGCTCTCTCCATCTGTCTGTCTATTTATTCATCTTTCCCTCCCTCCCTCCCTCCCTCCATCCACTATTCTATTTTACACACTCTCATCATTCTCTCCCCTTTTTTGTTTTTCTCTCCCTTGCTCATCTGCCTAGAGAATTATCCATCTATCCTTCCATCTTATATTAATTATCTATCCATCCATCTTTCCATCTGTACATCCATTCATCCATCTTATGCCCTCCTCTCCTTTCATATATCTATCTAGAGAGCTATCCATCATTCATCCATCATTTATATTTATAATCCATCCATTCATCTTCCCATCCATCCACCCATTCATCCATCTTACACCCTCTCCTCTCCCTTTCCTTCTTCCGTTATATATTCAAGATGGACAGTATTTAATATTTATTTGCTACGTATATGTAGGGATGTGGGTCTATACCAGTGGTTCTCAACCTGTGGGTCGGGACCCCATTTGGGGTTGAACGACCATTTCACGGGGGTCGCCAAACAACGCAGTCCGCCATTTTTTTCCCCCTTTTCCTTAGCTGTGCTACTCCCTTTTATTCTATTGGCTTTTGAAAGCCAATAGAATAGACTCTCTTGAATAGAGTCTAATTCTATTGGCTTTCCAAAGCCAATAGGAATTGTCCAGGCTGTCTCTGCCCTGCTGAGCCCGCCAAAAGTCCCATTCTGCAAACGGTGCTGCATCAGTTGAGTAGTCCTCGACTTACGACCGGTTGAGTAGTCCTCGACTTAGGACCGGTTGGGGGTCGCGGCATTAAAAAGGTTGAGAACCACTGGTCTATACATATGTTGTTCATAGTATGTTTAGGTGCATCATGTATGTGTTTCATTTGAGAGCGGGCAACTAAATTTCATTTTTGATGTGTGCTGTTGTGCCCACAGTAAAAAAATGACAATAAAGGTTGTCTCATCTCATCTCATCTTATCTTATCTTATCTTATCTTACCTCTATCAATCCGTTTGTCTAGAGAGCCACCCATCCATCCATTCATTCATCCAGCCATCATATATTTATCCTTCTGTCCATCCATTCATCCATCTTACTGTCACTCCTTCTATTCATATGCATGTACAGAATTCCCCAGCCAGCACACCAAAGTTTTAAACACTGGTCTTTCTCTCTCTGCCCCATCTATCTATCTATCTATCTATCTATCTATCTATCTATCTATCTATCTATCTATCTATCTCTGAGTGTGTGTATCTCCATTTTATTTTTCTTTATCACTCATCTCTCATGCACTCTATGTGTCTTTTTCATGCTCTGTATATCCATCTATCTCTCTTTGGAGAGAGACAATAGAAGGGACAGCAACAGTGTCCCAGGTGCAGACCCCAAATCTGGATGGTAGGAAATCAATTCCAGAGGAAAAATGCCCCCCCCGTCACTAAGCAACTGCAGCTCAGGGACCCTCGCACAGCTGTTTTCAGGATGCACACACTCGTTCACACTCAGCCCCAAACCAGCCAAATTTCAGAATAACAGAATAGCACAATAACAGAATAATAGAATTGGAAGGGACGTTGAAGGTCTTCTAGTCCAACCCCCTGCACAGGCAGGAAACCCTATACTCTTTCAGACAAATGGCTGTCCAGTCTTTCCTTAAAAACTTCCAGTGTTGGCGCATTTACCGCTTCTGGAGGCAGATTGTTCCACTGGTTATTGTTCTAACTGTCAGGAAATCTCTCCTTAATTCTGGGTTGGTTCATTCTAGGTTGATTTCCTAGTTGAGGGATCAGTTCACACCATCTGGAAAGAGACAGAATGGGCCAGTTTTCCAAGATGCCAGCCTCTGTTGTGTAATAAAACTTGCAGCCTGCCCCAAAACCAACGATGCGTTGTGCAACAACGATGCGTTGTGCAACTTTAGTTATCAATAAATGAAAACCAAAATCACATGATCTGGGTCTACCGGCATCCAAATCTGAGCCAGGAGCCTTGAAAATGAATTCAAAAGGTGGATCAAGCAAATTACTAGCCTTGGACCCCAGACAGAGATAAATCCTACTATCATGGTGGACCACAGCTTAACTGTCACAAAGCATAGCTGTTTGGGACTTAATTAGCTCCAAGACCTGATTTACAAAGTTAGATCTGCAAGCTTCTTTTTGGGTGGATAAAAAAGGATGGTTATTTACTTATTCAGCAGTTTAATTATTTATATCCCATCTTTCATTATTGTTATAAATAACTTGAGGCGGTGAAAACAGTATTCCAAGTGTGGCCTTACCAAGGCCTTGTAAAGTGGTATTAACACTTCACGTGATCTTGATTCTATATCCCTCTGTTAATGCAGCCCAGCACTGCGTTGGCTTTTTGGGCAGCTGCACCAGTCGCCTAGTAAGGTGTCAAAAACTTGATGACCCCCCCCCAAAAGGAAAAAAGTGATAAAGTACAGGTTTCGCTTAGTGACTGTTCGAAGTTACAATGGCACTGAAAAAAGTGCCCCCCCAAGCCACAGCCGAGCAAGACACCTGCCTGCCCACCCGGTGGTGCTCTTCCTCCTGTCCGAGGTTTTCATTGTGAGCATTTCTGTTGAGGATTGGCAATGGGTGGGGTGAGGGAGTATTTGGTTTTTATTCCCCCTATCTGCTGTGTGGTTGCAGCAGGTTTTGGTCACTTCACATGACCCCGGGACACTGTGACCATCATAAATATGAATCGGTTGCCAAGCATCTGAATGTAAATCACAAGACCCTGGAGATGCTGCAACATTCCAGCTGATCGGCACTTCTTCTGGGCTCAGCAGAAGTGCCAGGATCAGTGCTGCTTTCCAGCTGATTGGTGCTTCTTCAGGGCTCAGCAGAAGCACCAGGATCAGCGCCGGGCTCCAGCTGGAGCCCGGCGCTGATCCTGGCACTTCCAATGAGCCCTGACAGTCCCAAAGCGTCAATTAGCTGGAAAGCAGCACTGATCCTGGCGCTTCTGCTGAGCCCTGCAGCCCTGCAGCTCCAGCCATCTCTCACTCAGGCTTGTGCGGTGCTGCCACCGGTTCAGCTCATTCCCCTCCCCCACTACCACTTTTCTAGGATGGTCGCGTACCACCTGCCAGGTTCCCATGTACCACAGGTGGTACCCGTACCACTGGTTGAAAAGCCCTGGACTAGATGACCTCCAAGGTCCCTTCCAACTTTATTATTATTATTATTATTATTATTATTATTATGAAGAAGAGGAGGAGGAAGAGGAGGAGGAGGAGAAGGAGAAGGAGAAGAGGAAGAGAAGGAGAAAGGGGATGACAACTGTGATCTGGTTGGTGTTCTCTGAATTCAGTAGTTTTCTTGCACACACTTCATTACCGAACTAACAACGTAACATCACCAGTACACATCAGGACCTCACAATTCTACTTTATCGTAAAACCACACTCTTGCAAGTTTGAAAGTACAAAGCTCCCACTGATCTCTTTTACAATCTGAGAAGTCGAGAATGATGCTTTGTGAGTTTCTTTCTTTGCCCGCTGTGCAGCAACAGGCTCTGCCATCTCTTATCTAACAGTTCCCTAAGCACACCCCTTCCCCTCTGCTCCCTCCCCCACTTGCCAAGGTTACACACATTTCCCCCCTGGCCCCTCCCGCTTTCTTTTAAGTTCCTCTTTTCCACAGTACCATTTTGCTTTTTTTAAAATTGTCATTTATTTCCATCTGCTGGAAACTTGCTGAAGCTAAGCCAGGATATGTGTAAATATTTAACCAGGCCTTAACAAGGGACAGGTGACGATTATGTCAATGATGATGATAATGGCGATTTTCAAAACACAGGATGGCGTGAGAATTAAAAATGGATGAGGTCTCCTTGGAAGTCGAAGCTGGAAACTCATCTGTTGAGGATGCTTTCATTTGGGTTCTTCCATGGAGTGGGGGATGGGGTGGACATGGTGGTCCCTTCCAGATCTAGAGGTCTATGAACCACAATTGGCAAGACTTCAAAGGACATTTAGATCTTTGGCATTCATTTCATTGGGAAAGGAACTGATTCATAAAGAACTCTAATCAGTGTGAGATAAATATGGACGTTCACTGCAGTAAAAGAGAGAGAGAGGCAGAGGGACAGAAGGAGGGAGGGAGAGAAAGGGAGGGAAGGAAGAAGGAGAAAAAGAAAGGGGGAAAAGTGTGAGAAAGTGAGAGAAAGAGAGAGGGGGAGGGAAGGAAAGAAGGAAGGAAGGAAGGGAGGGAGGGAGGGAGGGAGGAGGAGGGAAGAAGTGAGAGAAAGTGAGAAAGAGAGAGAGAGGGAGAGAAGGAGGAAGGGGGGAAGGAGGAAGGAGGAGGGAGAGAGAGGGAGAGAGACTGAGGAAAAGAGGAAGAAAGAAAAAGAGGGAAAGGAGGGAGGGAGAGAAAGAGAGTGAAAAGGGAGAGAGAAAGAAAGAGAGAGAAGGAAGAGAGAGAAAGAGAGAAAAGAAAGAAGATGAGGGAGGGAGAAAAAAGACTAAGAGAGTGAGAAAGAAAGAGAAAGAGATAGAAGGAAGTATGGAGAGAGGGGAAAGGAAGGAGGAAGGGAGAGAGAATGGAGAGAGAGAGAGAGAGAGAGAGAGAGAGAGAGAGAGAGAGAGAGAGAGAGAGAGAGAGAGAGAGAGAGAGAGAGAGAACCAGAAAGTTGATCTAGGTATTGATAGGATGTTGAGCTGGTGAGGACCATCCTCAAAAAGGACCTTGGCTTTTCTGAGGAAAAGTTTATTGACTTTTTTTTTTTTTTTAGCCACTAGAAATAGTCAACTCCAGCCATCATCTGAAAGAACAATTTCTGCCTCTTCAAGGCCCTTCTGCTTGAGGTGACTTTGAAGCCACCGGCCTTCATCTTCTCCTCTTCAAAACTATGGTGAGGTCAACACCTGAGATCCTGGTGGGTGCAGCCCTCAGCGAGATCCATCCATGTCTCCTTTGCTTTCTCTTTTCAGCTAGGGAACACGAAAAATTCCTTTCGGGAGAGCTCTGCAACTTGATGTGAAAGGAAAGGAAATTGTGGGCAGACACACACAGCCAACAGCCCCCTCGAAAATGGCCGGATGGTGAAATGGCATAGGATCTCCTGCTTGAGCAGGGGGGGTTGAGCTAGAAGACCTCCAAGGTCCCTTCCAGCTTTTTTGTTCTATGTTCTAAATGAGGACCTGATTCATTGCTGAGTTAACGGCCCATTTCCCATAACGTTGTGAGTCATAAATTGTCCAATCTTTGTTTCAGCACTTGGTGTGCAAACTCAGCCCTTGCATTTCCTGTGTGTCAGCCTCAGATCTAAAAGACTTCATAACCCGGGGGGGGGGGAACTGAATTACATTATAAAAGGCACAGATATTCTAAAGCTTTAGAATATCTGTGCCTTTCAGGATGTAATTAATAAAATCATGGCTGGCTGGGGGATTCTTGGAGTGGAAGTCCTTCCCTCTTAAAGCATGCTGGCTGGGGGATTTTGGGAGCTGAAGTCCACTCATCTTAAAAATTGTCAAGATTGAGAAATGCTGGATTATGGAGCAGTCAGCTCTTCCTGTCCTCTGTTGGATGCATCTTCTCTACAGTTGCCGTGTCTTCCAACAAAGCACGTTTGTGGGTTGTTTCTGTTAAGCCCTATCACATCCTGAACACAGAGTGCCAATCAGACAATTGTCACGTCCCTGCTGTGTTGATGCAGCTTCTCTCACAGCGGTGTCCAAGGTAAGTGCAAATGACATGTTGCTTATTAGGTGACAATTGTTGGGGAAATCATTGACATCATTGTTCACATGAGTGGCAATTAGTTCACACCACCCTTCTATGGCTGAGCATCACAGGCATCACAAGCCTGGGCTCCTGTGGATTAAAGGTGAGTGTTTTTCTCCTTCTGCCCACCCATCCCATCCCACCCCCACCTCTTCTTCTCTGGAGCTCTCTCTAGGTTTAAGTTGATCTACTCTAATCCTTGCAAGGAGGTGAGCAAGACAGAGGCACAATGTGATAGGATTGATGGGTTTGCGAAGAAGGACACCTTCGTTTCAGTTTAGTAATGAAGAAGGAGAAGGTAGGAAAGGAAGAGTAGAAGAAGACAGACGAGGAGGAGGGGGAGGGGAAGGAGAAGATATAAAAGGAGGAATAGAAGAATATAGAGGAGGAGGAGGAGGAGGAGGAGGAGGAGGAGGAATGAAGGAAAAGGGGAAGGAGGAGAAGGAGAAGGAGGAGGAGAAGAAGAAGAAGAAGGGGAAGGGAAGGGAGAAGATAGAAAAGGAAGGGTAGAAGAAATATGAGAAAGAGAGGAAAGGGACAGAGAGAAAGAATGAGAAGAGATAGAAAAGGAAGAGTAGAAAGAGGAGGAGGAGGTAGAAAAGGAGGAGAAGATAGAAAAGGAGGAGTAGAAGAAGACAGGAGGAGGAGGGAAAGGAGAAGAAGATATACAAGGAGGAGGAGGAAATAGGAAAAGGGGAGTAGAAGAAGATATATGAGGAGGAGAGAAAAGGAGTAGAAGAAGATATACAAGGAGGAGGAGGAGGAAATAGAAAAAGAGTAGAAGAAAATAGGAAGAGGAGGAGAAGGAAAAGGAGGAGGGAAAGGAGAAGGAGGAGGAGGAAAAGGAGGAGTAGAAGAAGATATACAAGGAGGAGGATGGGAAGAAGAGGAGAAGGGGAAGGAGGAGTAGAAGAAGGTAGGAAGAGAAAGAGGAGGAGGAGAAGGAGAAGGAGGAGGGAAAGGAGAAAGAGAAGAAGATATACAAGGAGCATGAGATAAAAAAGGGGGGAATAGAAGAGGATATACGAGGAGGAGGAGGAGGAGCAGGAGCAGGAGCAGCAGGAGCAGGGGCAGGAAAATGACTGTGGGGTCCTTGGTGCTCTCTGAGTTTGCTGGTTTTCTTGCTTACATTTCCTGACCCAACTAGGGAACATCATCAGGGTTAGAAGGGATTTGGGGATAGTAGTAGTAGTAGTTGTAGTAGGAGGAGGATGAAGAGGAGGAGGAGGAGCAGGAGCAGGAGGAGCAGGAGGAGGAAAAAGATGTCCTGGTTCAGCAGGAGGTTGGACAAGTCCAGACTCTGTTATTCTGTTATTCTGAGAAGGAGAAGGAGAAGATAGACAAGGAGGAGAAGGAGGACAAGAAGAAGACAGATAAGGGGGAAAAGAAGAACATAAAAAAGAAGAGGGGGAGAAGGAGAAGGTAATTGAGGAGGAAAAGAAGAACATAAAAAAGGAGGAGGCTAAGAGGAGGAGGAGGGGCGAGTTTAATTTCCAACTTTTTTCAGAACAATAAAATAACATTAGTAAGGTACAGTGCCAAACATGGATTTTCAAGAAGAAGCTAGACTTTCTTGGTGTTTCTTTGAAGATGTTTCACTTCTCATCTAAGAAGCTTCATCGATTTGGAGTGAGTGTTGAATCAGTCAGAGCTGAAGAACCTTTTTGGTTGAGAAGCGAGACGTCTTCAAAGAAAAACCTGTGAAAAAGCGCCTTTGGCAGAACCGTGACCCGGACAGAGACTCCAAAGAAATTTAGTGAGCTACGGGTGCTCCAGTTAGGACCAGGATTTCCATTGTTAAGCAAGGCAGTTGTTCAGCCAGTTGACCCTAATTTTATGACCATTTTTGCCATGGTTGTTAAGCGAGTCATTGCAGTTGCTAAGTGAATCATATGGTTGTTACTTGAATCCAGCTTCCCCCATTGAGTCTGCTTGTCAGAAGCTGGTTGGGAAGGTCGCAAAAGGGGATCACATGAGCCCGGGATGCAGCGACTGTCAAAAATATAAGTCAGTTGACACACGTCTGAATTTTGATCATGTGACCGGAGGGAGGGAGAGAAAGAGGAATGGAGGAAGGGAGGGAAGAGATGGAAGAAGGAAGGAAGGAAGGAAGAAGACAGGGAGGGAGGGAGGAAGGGAGAGAAGGAGGAAGGGAGGAAGGGAGGAAGGAAGGGAGGAATGGAGGAAGGAAGGGAAGAAGGGAGGGAGTAAGTAAGGAAGGAAAGGAATGGAGGAAGGAAGGGAGGGAAGAAAGAAGGCGGAGGGGAGAGAGTGAAGGAGGAAGGAAGGAAGAAAGGAAGGAAAGGAGGGAGGGGAGGGAAGAAGGGAGGGAGGAAGTAAGTAAGAAAGGAAAGGAATGGAGGAACGAAGGGAGGGAAGAAAGAAGACAGGGAGGGAGGGAAGGAAGGAAGGAAGACAGAGAGGGAGGGGGGAGGGAAGGTGGAGAAAGGAAGGAGGAAGGGAGGGAGGGAGGGAAGAAGGGAGGAAGGGAGGGAAGAAAGAAAGGGAGGGAGGGAAGGAGGAAGGGGAGGGAGGGAGGGAGGAAGTAAGTAAGGAAGGAAAAAGGAATGGAGGAAGGGAGGGAGGGAGGAAGGAAGGAAGGAAAGAAAGAGGAACGGAGAAAGGAAGAGAGGGAAGAAAGAAGACAGGGAGGGAGGGAGGGAAGAAAGAAGACAGGGAGGGAGGGAAGGAAGGAAGACAGGGAGGGAGGGAGGGAGGAAGTAATGAAGGAGGAAAGGAAAGAGGAATGGAGGAAGGGAGGGAAGAAAGAAGACGGAGGGAGGGAGGGAAGAAAGAAGACAGGGAGGGAGGAAGTAATGAAGGAGGAAAGGAAAGAGGAATGGAGGAAGGGAGGGAAGAAAGAAGACAGGGAGGGAGGGAGGGAAGGAAGGAAGGAGGACAGGGAGGGAGGGAGGGAAGGAAGGAAGGAAGGAAGAGGGAGGTAGGAAGGATGAAGGAAGGAAGGGAGGGAAGAAGGGAGGGAGGGAAGGAGGAAGGAAGGAAGGAGGAATGGAGGAAGGAAGGGAGGGAAGAAGGAAGGAAAGAAGACAGGGAGGGAGACAGGAAGGGAGGGAAAGGGGGGAAGTCATCTTCCTGCAAATATTACATACAGGATACACTTTAAATCACCCCTCATAAGCTAGAAGCTGAGCTCTTAATGGAAGTCCTGCACGTATAATCACCTTAATGATGGCCATTGATTCAAGATACTTCAGACCATGCAGAACACACAGAGAGCTCCTGTCATTTCTGATACAGGCCTTTCATTTCCTTGCTAAAATCGCAATCTCGTCTTCCGTGGACCTAATATAAAGCCCTTAAACATCTCTCTGCTCTCTGCTTCTCCTGAGTTTAATGATATAAAAACCTACCTCTCTGAATTTCCAGGGTTCCTAGGCAGATCAAAAAGGCCAACACAGTGCTGGGCTGCATTAACAGAGGGAGAGAATCAAAATCACAGGAAGTGTTAATACAATGTCTTGTAAAGGCCACACTTGGAATACGGCATCCAGTTTTGGTCACCGCGATATAAAAAAGATGTTGAGACTCTAGAAAGAGTGCAGAGAAGAGCAACAAAGAGGATTTAGGAGGCTAAAACATATAAGGAACGGCTGCTGGGATTGGGTATGTCTAGTTTAATGAAGAGAAGGACGAGGGGGGACAGGATAGCAGTGTTCCAGTATCTCAGGGGCTGCCCCAAAGAAGAGGGAGTCAAGCTATTCTCCAAAGCCCCTGAAGGCAGGACAAGAAGCAACGGATGGAAACTCATCAAGGAGAGAAGCAACCTGGAACTAAGGAGAAACTTCCTGACAGTCAGAACAATTAACCAGTGGAACAACCTGTCTCCAGAAGCGGTGAATGCTCCAACACTGGAAGTTTTTAAGAAGAGACTGGACAGCCATTTGTCTGAAATGGTGTAGGGCAGAGGTCCCTAAACTTTTGGGCACCAGGGACCGGTTCCGTGGAGAGAGAGTTTTCTGCGGACCAGAGGGTGTGTGGTTTTGTGTGCTGCCTGCATCTTGCGGATGGGGTTTTGCTTGTTTGTGCAGACCATTTGCTGGCATATTGTGGCTTGGTTCAGGTCCATGGATCAGGGGTTGGGGACCCCTGGTACAGGGTATCGTGCCTGAGCAGGGGTTTGGACTACAAGACTTCCGAAGTCCCTTCCAGGTCTATTATTCTATTCCACGAGTGTCAAACTCACAACGTCACGTGACATGTCACAACATATTGCAACTTTTTTCCCATTGCCGGCAATGGGGTGGGCGCCGTTTTGCTATGATGCATCCAGCCTGCAGGCCAGCAGTTTGACACCCCTGTTCTATTCTGTCAAACGGAGCTTAGATGAGAAAAGCAATTTTTTTACATTTTTGCAGGAAAAACCTAAGGCACGGGTATAGAATAGGTCAGTGATGGCGAACCTTTTAGAGACCAAGTGCCCAAAAACTGGCTCTGCCTCCGCTCCACCCCCTGCCCTGCCCCCACTCTGCCCCACCATCCCCCGCCCCGCCTGCCACAGGACCACTCACCGCCTCCAGGGCCCACCGCAGATTGCCCAGGCAGCCCAGCAGCGCTATGGCGGCCACACCCTCTGCCCACGCCTGCAGCATCCACTGTGCACAATGGGGTGTGAGGGCAGAGTCTTGTCTGTGCTGCCTGGCTGCCATGTCTTTGGCTGCGCTGCTCCATGTGGACCATGCTCGGGGCAATGGCACATGTGCCCACAGAGAGGGCTCTGAGTGCCACCTCTGGCCCCCGTGCCATAGGTTCGCCACCACTGGAATAGGTGGTACCTGGCTCAATAGCAATAACTAGGGTTTCCTGCCTGAGCAGGGGGTTGGACTAGATGACCTCCAAGGTCCCTTCCAACTTTACTACTATTACTATTACTAACTACAAGAGGACCTTGGAGTCCTAGTGGACAATCACTTAAATATGCCAGCTGTGTGCAGTAGCAGCCAAAAAAGCTAATACAATCCTGGGTTGTATAAACAGAGCCATGGAATCAAGATCACATGAAGTACTATTACCGCTTTATAAATCGTAAGACCACACCTGGAATTCTGCATCCAGTTTTGGTCACCACATTACAAAAAAGATGTTGAGACTTTGAAAAAAAAAAGTGCAGAGAAGAGCAACAAAGGTGATTAGGGGATTGGAGGGTAAAATATATCAAGAAACAGTTGTGGGAATTGGGTATATCTAGTTTAACGAGGAGACAGACTAAAGGTGATATGATAGCAGTGTTTCAGTATTTGAGGGGCTGCCACAAAGAAAAGGGAATCAGCTTATTCTCCAAAGCACCAGAAGGCACAACAAGAAGCAATGGATGGAAACTAATCAAAGAGAGATGCAATCTAGAAATAAGGAGAAACTTTGTAACGGTGAGAACAATTCATCAGTGGAATGAGGTTGTGGGTGCTCCGTCACTGGAGGCTTTTAAGAATAGATTGGACACCTATTTTTCTGGAATGGGATGGGGTTTCCTGCCTGAGCAGGGGGTTGGACTAGATGACCTCCAAGGTCCCTTCCAACTTCTGTTCTTCTGTCACCAAAGTGAGTTAGGTAACACAGCCATCTCACATGAGCTCTTGGCCCCATGGTAACTGGAAAAATGCAAGCACAACATACATTGCTGCTGGACGTAGTTCAAAATTCTTTGAAAGGAATTCATTTCCATCAATTGCAAATGAAAAGAGAACACAATCCCAACCTCCTTGCCTTGTCTAGCGCCCTCTAGTGGTTGCCACAACTTACTTTGGGAGACACACCGGTGGTGTGGGGGAGGGGAGATGCTGGCTAGAGCAGTGGTTCTCCACCTGTGGGTCGGGACCCCATTTGGGGTCGAACGACCATTTCACAGGGGTCGCCAAACAACGCAGTCCGCCATTTTTTTTCCCCTTTTCCTTAGCTGTGCTACTCCCTTTTATTCTATTGGCTCTTGAAAGCCAATAGAATGGACTCTCTTGAATAGAGTCTCATTCTATTGGCTTTCAAAAGCCAATAGGAATTGTCCAGGCTGTCTCTGCCCTGCTGAGCCCGCCAAAAGTCCCATTCTGCAAACGGTGCTGTACCAGTTGAGTAGTCCTCGACTTACGACCGGTTGAATAGTCCTCAACTTACGACCGGTTGGCGGGTCGTGGCATTAAAAAGGTTGAGAACCACTGGGCTAGAGAATACAGGTAGTCCTCGACTTCCCACCACAACGGAGCCCAAAATTTCTGTGGCTAAGCGAGACGTTTCTTAAGTGAGTTTTGCCCCATTTTACCTTTCTTGCCGCAACTGTAACGTGCATCACTGCGTAATTGTTAAATTAGTCACAAAATTGTTAAGCGAATCTGGCTCCCCCATTGACTTCACTTGTCACATGACCCTAGGTACTGTCATAAATACAAGTCAGTTGCCAAACATCTCGATTCTGATCATGTGACCGCAGGGTTATGCTGCAACAGCGGTAAGTATGAAAAACGGTCATAAGTCCCTTTTTTTTCAGTGCAGTTGTAACTTTGAACGGTCACTAAATGAACTGTTGTAAGTCGAGGACTAGCTGTAGTCAGATAAGAGACAGCCTGCCTGCAGCTGCATAATGGGTGGAGAAAAAAAAACTCTATAAAACTTTTATGGCAGGAGATTTGTACTTTCAGACTTGCAAGCTTCTGTCTAACATACAAATAAAAGTAAAAAGGAATTTACTAGCAGATTTTACTCCACTAGTCATTGCCAACTGTAGAGGGTACTGCTAATCTCCGTTTTAAGGCCATGGAGCCAGCACTGTCCAGAGACAGTTCCACCATCATGTGCCCAGCGTAATGTTACGTAACTCTGTTACCTTCCTACCGAAGTGGTACCTATTTATCTACTCGCATTTCTATGCTTTTGAACTGCTAGGCTGGCGGGAGTTGTAGCTAGGATGGGAGCTCACCCCGTCGCGTGGCGCTCAGATCTCAAACCTGGGCTGCCAGCTTTCTGGCTGACACGCACAGCGTCTTAACTATTGAGCGCCACCGCGCTGCCCTTTCTGTTTAACGTATCTTTGCAATAAAGCAGAATTAGCTGGAGGCTAAAACGTATGAAGACCAGTTACAGGAACTGGGCAGGGCTAGTCTAGTGAAGAGAAGGTCCAGGGGAGACATAATAGCAGACTTCCAATATTTGAGGGGGTCTCACAGAGAGGAGGGGGTCACCTGTTTTCCAAAGCACCTGAAGGCCAGACAAGGAATATGGAAGCTGATGGAGGAGAGATTCAATCTAGAAATAAGGAGAAATTTTCTGACAATGAGAACAATCAACCAGTGGAACTGCCTTCAGACGTTGTGGGAGCTTCATCAAGAAGAGACTGGACTGTCATCTTCAGAAATGGTATAGGCCAGTGGTGGTGAACCTATGCCACAGGTGCCAGAGGCGGCATTCAGAGCCCTCTCTGTGGGTACATGTGCCGTTGCCCCAGCCTTGCCTCCCCCTGCGACCCCCTCCTCGCTAGCAGCCCCCCTGGAGGAGAGTCGCCCCCGAACGTGGTCCACACAGAGCAGCGCAGCCAAGGACATGGCAGCCAGGCAGCATAGACAAGACTTTGCCCTCACGCCCCATCATGCACAGTTGATGCTGCAGGGCGCGGGCAGAAGGCATGGCCGCCATGGCGCTGCTCAGCTGCCTGGGCAATCTGCGTTGGGCCCTGGAGGCGGTGAGTGGCCTTGTGAGCAGGCGGGGTGGGGGCGGAGTACTCGGTCTCTAAAAGGTTCGCCATCACTGGTATAGGCTCTCCTGCTTGAGCAGGGGGTTGGACTAGATGACCTACAACAGTGGTGGCGAACCTTTTAGAGACCGAGTGCCCAAACTGCAACCCAAAACCCACTTATGAATCACCGGGTGCTGGGTGGGCGTGGCCACTGAGTGGGCGTGGCCACCGAGCTGACGGCTTGTGCTTGCTCACTCGCTCGCTGTCCGCTCCAACTCGTGCTCACTCTCAAGCTGTCTGCAGCAAATGCTGCTTCCGCCAAAAGTTGCTCCTTTTATAGCCTCTCACCTGTTCCCAGACTGTGCATGCGCTGAGAGGAGGAGGGAGCAGCTCTGCTCAGCAATGGCTTGTGTGCCACCAGAGCTCCACGTGCTGCCTGTGGCACATATGCCATAGGTTCGCCACCATGGACCTACAAGGTCCCTTGTATCTCTGTATTCCTATTCTATTCTATTCTATTCTATTCTATTCTATTCTATTCTATTCTATTCTATTCCTTATTCTAGTCTAGTCTAGTCTAGTCTAGCCTAGTCTATTCCTTATTCTATTCTAGTCTAGTCTATTCCTTATTCTATTCTATTCTAGTCTAGTCTAATCTAGTCTAGTCTATTCCTTATTCTATTCTATTTTATTCTATTCTAGTCTAGTCTATTCTAGTCTAGTCTAGTCTATTCTATTCTATTCCTTATTCTATTCTATTCTATTCCCTATTCTATTCTATTCATTCTATTCTAGTCTAGTGTAGTCTAGTCTAGTCTAGTCTATTCCTTATTCTATTCTATTCCTTGTTCTATTCTATTCTATTCTATTCTATTCTATTCCTTATTCTATTCTATTCTATTCCTTATTCTCTTCTCTTCTATTCTATTCCTTATTCTATTCTACTCCACTCCACTCCACATACCTCCTCCTGTTTCCTGATTGATATACCTAATAACAATAACAACAATAACAATAGCAACAATAACAATAATAATAATAAAGTTGGAAGGGACCTTGGAGGTCATCTAGTCCAACCCCCTGCTCAGGCAGGAAACGCTACCTCACATCAATCCTGCAGGTCTGAAAATACAATTCTCCCACTGCCTCTTTTACAGCTTGAGAAACTAGACATGGTTCTTTTGTAGCTTCTTTCTCCTCCCGTTATGCATTTGTGGGCTATGTAGCCTCTCTTACACACCTACACTAACACCAGCCGGCCAAGCTACAGTATGTAAACAGGGAGCGAGCCCCTTACCGCCTCACACTGAATGCTGTTACCTAGCGGGGTCATGAAACGTCTGCAAGAAAACCACCCAGCTCAGCGAGCACTGAGTTCAATGTTCTGTTCTGTTTCTATGTAAATATGACCGCTAGAATCTGAAATTTTGGCAAGCCTCAGTTGGTCACAACTGAATTGAAACTGAGCGCGGCTGCTCAATTTCCGAGGAGGGAAAGAGCGGAGGTACTGTTTTATAGAAGGGATAATTTAAAATACAAAAATAGATGGCCCTCTCAAAGGTTAAGAAAACCGTTCTTGGCACTGCATCACAAAACCATCACAAAGAATAGCCATCTTTTCCTTCTGATGTTTGGTTTCACGAAGCTTTTTTTTTTTTTTTTTTTTATGGACATCTCAAAAAATAAATAGAAAGCTGCATTTTTTTTTTTTTCTCCTCCTCTCCGGCTCTCAGCTCGCAATCAAGCAAATTAGAGAGTCTGCTGTTGTTACTATAGTAATCTACACAACAGGCATAAAAGAAACCTTGGATTGCTGTCCTCGACAGAAAATCAAATACAATTTTACATAATTTGAGCGACTCGGTGCTTTTATTCTTCAGGGCTGTGAGGCTCAAGGCTCCTGTTGAGAAGGTAGGTGGGTTTTCGTTCCCCCAGTTTCTTTTGTTTTTTACCCACCCCCCAAAAAATAAAATACAAAATGGTGCAGATGTGAAGCTAACACAGGTGGTCCTCGACATACAACCACAACTGAACACAAAATGTGTGTTGCTAAGTGAAACATCCGTTAAGTGAACTTTGTCCCGTTTTACAACCTTTCTTGCCACAGTGATTAAGTGAATCTCTGCAGTTCTTAAGTTAGTAACACGGTTGTTAAATGAATCTGGCTTCCCCCATTGACTTTACTTGTTAGAAGGTCACAAAATGGTGTAGGCCAGGGGTAGGCAACCTTGGCTCTTCTGTGACTCGTGGACTTCAACTCCCAGAATTCCTGAGCCAGCCATGCTGAGGGGAAAGGAAGAGTTTCCAAGCTGAGCCAGGCTGGCTCAGGAATTCTGGGAGTTGAAGTCCACAAGTCATAAAAGAGCCAAGGTGGCCTACCCCTGAGTTACTAGGAAGATGAGGGGACTTCAACTCCCAGAATTCCTCTACCAGCATGGCACCCTATATCAGGAATAGGCAACCTTAGCTCTTTATGACTGGAGGACTTCAACTCCCAGAATTCCTGAGCCAGCATGGCTTAGCTTGGAAACCTCTCCCTTTCTCCTCAGCATGGCTGGCTCAGGAATTCTGGGAGTTGAAGTCCACGAGTCATAAAAGAACCAAGGTTGCTTACCCCTGGTATAGGGTTTCCTGCCTGAGCAGGGGGTTGGACTAGATGACCTCCAAGGTCCCTCCCAACTTTACTACTGGGATCACATGACCCCGGGACACTGCAACCATCATAAATATGAATCAGTTGCCAAGCGGATGAATTTTGATCACATGACCACAGGGATGCGGGTGATGTGTGAAAAATGGTCATAAGTCACTTTTTCAGTGCCACTGTAGGTTTGAACGGTCGCTAAATGAGCTATTATAAGTCAAGAACTAGCTGTACTAAACTTAGAAGTATAAATTTCCTACTCTAGGTGGTCCTCAATTTATAGCCCTTTGTTTAGTGACCGTTTGAAGTTAAAACAGCACTGAGAAAATTGGCATGATTGTTTTTCACACTTACAACCGTTGCACCGTCCCCCACGTCACGTGATTAGAATATGAGAGCTTGGTATAACTTGGCATATATTTATCCCTGTGGTAGCATCCCAGGGTCACGTGATCCCCATTTGCAACCTTTCCAGCTGATCCTGACAAGCAAAGTAAACGAGGGAGGCCATATTCGCTTAACAACTGCATGATTTGTTTAACAACTGCAGCAATTCACTGAACCACTGTGGCAAAAAAGTCGTAAAATAAGGCATTGGGCTTTTATTGGGCTGGCATGAACGAAAAGAAAGGAGAAATTGTAGTTATGAAATCAGACTAGATGACCTCCAAGGTCCCTTCCAACTTTATTATTGTTGTTATTGTTGATGTTGTTATTATAGGGAGAAAGATAAGCCCGAATTGCTAAGCTTATAATGTAGTCTCCGCCCTCAAGGAGAGAAAAAATGAGCTAACTCCCTGAGTTAGTTAGAAGACGAAAGAACAGAGAAGGAAGGAATGGAATCCCTAGGGCAGGGGTCTCCAAACTTGGCAACTTTAAGACTTGTGGACTTCAACTCCCACAATTCCCTAGCATGGTTACAGTGATCATGGTTATGGTGATTATGACTGCAGTATTGGAAGGCTAAAGGAGAAGGTGTAGGTGGCCACTAAGAGTCAACATCAAGTTGATGGAACATAATTAATCCATCGATGAAGAAGACCATCTCCTTTAATTCCATAATACTGGGAAAGGTGGGTGGATGGATGGATGGATGGATGGATGGGGAGGAGGGTGAAGAGGGAAGGAGGAGGAGGAGGAGGAGGAGGAGGAGGAAGAAGAAGAAGAAGAAGAAGAAGAAGAAGAAGAAGAAGAAGAAGAAGAAGAAGAAGAAGAAGAAGAAGAAGAAGAAGAAGAAGAAGAAGAAGAAGAAGAAGAAGAAGAAGAAGAAGAAGAAGAAGAAGAACCAAAGGTACTTGAGAGGAGTGCTATGCATGTAATAATAATAATAATAATAATAAAAATAACAACAACAACAACTACTACTAGTAGTAGTAGTAGTAGTACTGAGAGAAGAAGGAAGTGACAGAACCCCTACGGTAGGGAAGTCCACAATTCTTAAAGCTGCCAAATTCGGAGATCCCTGTCCTAGTGTATCAGTCTAACAATGCTTTTCAAAGTTTAAGATGGGTGGACTTCAACTCCCAGAATTCCCCAGCCAGCCTCATTGCTTTAATAGGTTGCAGAAACAAAATCCCCGGATTTTAATGAGATTTGCCCCTTGGTTGGTTTTAAGTCCTCGCCCTACAACCACATTTGGGAGCCGAATCTCCTTTGCTAAGCAAAGCAGTGGTTGAGTGAGCCGTGTCTGATTTTACGACCTTTTTGAACCACCGTTGTAAAGTCACTGTAGTTGTTAAATGTGTTGTGCGGTCGTTAAGCGAGTATAGCCTCCCTCGTTGACTTTTTTTGTTGGAAGCTGGTTAGGAAAGTTAAAAATGGCGATCACATGAGCCCAGGGATGCTGCAATGGTCATAAATACACACCAGTTACCAAATGCCCAAATTTTGATCACGTGACCCTAGGGAATGTTGTGACGGTTGTAAGTTCGAGGACCGATTGTAAGTCCTTTTTTTTCTTGGCGGTTATAACTTTCAACAGTCACTGATTGAATGTTTCTAAGTCAAGGACTACCTGTGTTCCATCACTGGAGATTTTTAAGAAGAGACTGGACAGTCACCTGTCTGAGATGCTATAGTCCTCCTGCTTGAGGAGGGGGCTGGACTAGAAGACCTTCAGGGTCCCTTCCAGCTCTATTCTATTTTTGCTGTTCCAGCTGGTTATGGCTTTAAATTAGAACAAAAGTTCAGAGGAGATCAAAGTGAAAAAATGCCGCAGAATATACATATATATATGTTTTTTGAGGTTTTCGTGGGTGTTGGTATGTAGGTCTTTGGTTATTCGGGTTTTCTCCCGCATAAAATTGGAAGTGTCTTGGCGACATTTTGACGAAGTCCCATTCTTCATCTTCAGGCTGGTGTTTTCGGCAATTGCTCCTAGAAGCACGAAGCTGAAAACACCAGCCTGAAGATGACAAATGGGACTTAGTCGAAACGTCGCCAAGACACTTCCAATTTGATGTGGGAGAAAACCCGAACAACCAAAGACCATATATATATATATATATATAAAATACGAACACCAGGAGAATATAAATATAAAAATATACTTTACTAAAAGCTGCCAAGCTTTCGTTTGGAAACTCCAAACATCATCAGGGCTAAGGAGCCAGTAAACAATGATGACTTAAATGGGTTTGGCTGACATTTGCACCCAGCTCATGGACCGCGTCACCGGTCCCGGCTGGTTAATTAGTGTTCCAGATGTTTCTTTATTAGTCTCCTTGCGCTTCCTTCTATCATTCTTCCAGATCATTCCTCCCTCCATTCCATTACTAACATTCATCTCCTCCACAACCCCTTTATCCTTATTTCCTTCCATAGTATTGACTCTCATCTCCTTTTTCTTTTCATTTTCCACCCTGGGGACATCCGTTTCTCCTCTGTCAGTATTACAACCCTCTCTGGGATCACAGACGCTCCCCCCCCCCCCACGTTTTTCTCAATCCCTGCTCCACACCCTCTCTTCTCACCCCTCCACTGTAACTTTCATACATTGCACGTTTGGGGGTCTATGCCCTCCTCGTCTGTCCTGGCATTCTCCATGTTGACAGTTTTCCACCGTTCCATTTGTTTGCTGTGTGATTGGGTGCTTACTCCGCCTCTCAATTCATAACACTAACAACACTAACAAACACTAACACACACACACACACACACACATACACACACACACTGGGCGATTCTCTGCAATTAATCAATGCTTTTTTTGAAACTGCATGAAATCCAGACATCTGTGATATTTTTAAACTGTACCCAGATATAGCCGTCATGAGTTCTCTCTTCGCTCTGCTTTGACATATGGAGGCAGCCAAGGCAGACGGGGCTGTTCAAAGAGTCCAGCATTGGCTGTGTGCATTTTCGGAGCTGAAGTCCGTGGCTCGCCGGTTCTGCTTTGTAAAATTTTAAATATTGTGGCTTTGGGGCATCTGTTTATGAATTTGAAGCCTTGGCTGATGCGCCCCCTGAATTTAATTTGAAAACTGCTCTGGCTAATCATCTCTGGGCTGGGTCCGAATTCGGGTGCGGCTTAAGTAGCCTGGCCCAGTTTTCTGAAGGGGCAGTTCAGGGCTGAGCATCAATGGGTGAAAGAAACTGGAGGTTTTTATTCATGAGAGCAGCAAGGATGTTACATCTGCAAGAAAACAACTAAGTTTGGAGACCCCAAGGACCCCACATTCTTCCTCCTCCTCCTCTCCCTTCTAGCACTGATGACGTTATCTAGTTGGGCCATCAAACATCTGCAATAAAACAAACTTCTCTTTCCATCTTTTCCTCTGTCTTCTTCCTCTCCTTCAATCTCCTCCATCTCCATTTTCTTTTCTTCCTTTTTGCCTTTTTCTACCTTCTCTTCCTCTCTCTTCTCCTTTCCCATTATCATCTCCTTTTCCTTCTCCAAGCTCCGAAAGCAACAAGGAGCTCATAGTCTCCTTCATTTGTATCAACTTCACCAATGGTGTAATACAGGGGTCCCCAATCTGCGTTCCACAGCCAAGTACCGGCCACCAGGCCATGGAATGGGCTGGCCAATGTGTGCACATTTGTGCGCACACTCACCCCCACTTGTGCTAGCGCCGCTGTTGCTATGCAAACGGGGTGCTGCACGGTGAAAATAGGGCGCCACAGCTATGCCAACGGGGCAGTGTATGGTGTAAAAACGGGGTGGTGCATGGCACAAAACTGGGGGAAAACTGGGCATCGAGTGGCACAAAAATGGGGGAATATCGGGCAACACAAGGTGCAAAAATGGGAGAAAACAAGATGGTGCATGGCACAAAAACAGGAGAAAACAGGGTAGTGCATGGCACAAAAATGGGGGGAAACTGGGCTGCGTGCATCGTGAAAACCAGCCAGCATGGGTTGTGAAAACTGGGTGGCACATAGCGTGAAAATGGGAAAACCAGGCAGCGCACAATGTGAAAACAAGCAGCACATGGCACAAAAACTGGGCGGCACATGGTGTGAAAATGAGAGCAACCCGGGCAGCACATGGTGCAAAAACTGGGCGGTGCACAGTGCAAAACCCAGGCAGCGCATGGCAGAAAAAACCAGGTGGCACATGGTGCAAAAAATGGGCACCAGACGGTGTGAAAACCGAGCACTGCACAGCACGAAAACGGAGCGATGCTAGCTCCGATGCGCTAAAACCGGTGTGGTGCTAGCAAGTGTCATGTTGGCGCTAGCACAGCCCCATTTGCATTGCATTGCTCGTGGCCCCATTTGTGTGAGTGCGTGTGCACGCGTGTAAAATGCTTCTCTCCACCTTTCTTTCCGGTCCACCCACCGAGAAAGGTTGGAGACCTCTGGTGTAAAATATGAGAAAATAGCTAGAAAAATAGGAGAATATCTGAAGCTCAGGGTAGAACTGTGAGGGATCAAAATTCGAATGCTCAGCAATGGGTTCATATTTATGACAGTTGCAGGGCCCTGTGATCCGTTTTTGTGACCTTCTGAGAAGCAAAGTCAATGAAGAGAGGCAGATTTGCTTAACAACCACACGACTCACTTAACGACAGCAGTGGTCATAAAAAGGGACACAACTCACTTAACAAATATCTTGCTTAGCTATGGCAGTTTTGCACTCGAATTCAGTCATAAGTCAAGGACTACCTGTATACAACAGCCCATCTCAAACAAATATCTCTGGGCAGCTCACAAGGATTAAAGTTTTCTGATTTAGATGCCCCACACCCTTGAGGAGCGGGTTGGACTAGTCCAGTGGTTCTCCACCTGTGGGTCGGGACCCCGTTTGGGGTCGAACGACCATTTCACGGGGGTCGCCAAACAACGCAGTCCGCCATTTTATTTCCCCTTTTCCTTAGCTGTGCTACTCCCTTTTATTCCACTGGCTTTTGAAAGCCAATAGAAGAGGCTCTCTTGAATAGAGTCTAATTCTATTGGCTTTCCAAAGCCAATAGGAATTGTCCAGGCTGTCTCTGCCCTGCTGAGCCCACCAAAAGTCCCATTCTGCAAACGGTGCTGCACCCGTTGAGTAGTCCTCGACTTACGACCGGTTGAGTAGTCCTCGACTTACGACTGGTTGGGGGGTCACGGCATTAAAAAGGTCGAGAACCACTGGACTAGATGATCTCAAGGAGGATTCTATTCTATTTTGCAGCAAAAGTCAAGGTGATGCCAGGTGATGCCAGAACAGATTTTACTAGAATGTGAAGCATAGTTGAGAATTTCTGCTGACATTTAAAATCAATTCTTACTTTCAGTTTAGAAGTGATTGGGGTGTGTTTTTTTTTAATCATTATTCCTTCTTGTTTAAGGCATGGGACATATTTCATCGCTTGCTGAGAATGAAGTACATAACGAACATGGATCGGGGACACACACACGCACACGCAAAGAAACACAGAGAGCAGTAGGCTTGAAACATTTATTAGAATCATTATTTAGAAAAAACACGGAAGGAAATTTTTCAAGGAAAGGGACCAGAGCTTCTTGCATACCTGCTTAGGGGAATAACAATGCTTGTTTTATTTATGCATTTTGAAAACCAGAACTGTTGGCAGCTCATCTTTAATCACACAATGTGCCTATAAAATGGCTGACCACTGCAAGTTTAAGGACAATTGAAAGAGGAGGAGGAGGAGGAGAAGGAGGAGGTGGTGGTAGTATTGGAAGACTGCTATCATGTCCCCCCTCATCCTTCTCTTCATTAGACTAGACAAGGGGTAGGCCACCTTGGCTCTTTTATGACTCGTGGACTTCAACTCCCAGAATTCCTGAGCCAGCATGGCTCAGCTTGGAAACTCTCCCTTTCCCCTCAGCATGGCTGGCTCAGGAATTCTGGGAGTTGAAGTCCATGAGTCATAAAGCAGCCTAGGTCTAGAGCAGAATTTTTTAGAAGAGACTAGACAGCCATTTGTCCGAAATGGTGTAGGGTTTCCTGCCTGAGCAGGGGGCTGGACTAGATGACCTCCAAGGTCCCTTTCAACTTTACTACTATTATTATTATTATAAGGGGTAGGCCACCTTGGCTCTTTTATGACTCGTGGACTTCAACTCCCAGAATTCCTGAGCCAGCCATGCTGAGGGGAAAGGGAGAGGTTTCCAAGCTGAGCCAAGCTGGCTCAGGAATTCTGGGAGTTGAAGTCCACGAGTCATGAGGGGCCCATAGTTCCCCAATACTGGCTCAGGAATTCTGGGAGTTGAAGTCCATGAGTCATAAAAGAGCCAAGGTGGCCTACCCTTGGATTAGACATACCCAATTCCAGCAACTGTTCCTTATATGTTTTAGCCTCCAGTCCCCTTCATCATCTTTGTTGCTCTTCTCTGCACTCTTTCCAGAGTCTCAACATCTTTTTAAAATTGTGGCAAGCAAAACTGGATGCAGTATTCCAAGATCTTATAAAGCGATACTAATACTTTACGTGATCTTTATCCTATCTAACGCAGCCTGGAACTGCATTGGTTTTTATGGCCAATAAAAATAAAATAAAAATAAAAATTTGCAGAGGAGCAGAAAGGTGTCCATAAAGGACTCTATCGAGGGGTGAATTAGCTGGGTTTCATTTTAGGGATCCTGCTTCATTTTGATTGCAAGGTTCCAGCAGGTCATAGCAGTAAGAGAAAAGAGCTGGCCGGTCTTCAAACTGAGAGAAGCAAGCAAAATTATCAGCCATAACTCAATATCTGACTTAGGCTTTGAGGGAAGTTAGCCCAGAGAAAGAAATATTAAAAAGGGCAGAAAAATATATTTTTCCTCAAAAGGACTTTTTAAAACCAAACCTGGCCCCAAATCTATCTCTCTGCCGCAAGCAAGACTTTAGCCCTATACAAATGCAGATGTAAAACCATCAGAAAGTTGGAGCCAGAGCAATCAAGAAGACAAAAGAGAAGATCTGCATACCCCACCCAAACTCTAAGAGTCAGCTCCATCACCTGGGAAGCAGGATATGATAATAGAATTAAACCACAGATATCAAGGCCTAGACAAACACTCAGAAACAGCCTCAAGGTTCATGCCACAGGAACAGGAAACTATTCCAAACAAAAGGCTAGGGGGGGTATAAAAGCCTACTGCCCCATGTGCTCAGCCCTTCTCTCTCCTCTGCACTTTCCTGAAGAACCATCTTTCTGCAATAAACTGTAACCTTCTTCCCAAAGCAGTCGCCATGTTTGCTTATTTATTCCCGGCCTGGATGAACCAGGATGAAGACTTTACTTCTAACAACTTGAAAACAGACTGGCCAGCTTGTCATTTAGGAAAATAGCAATTACGTCCACTGGAAAATAAGCAACTCAATCTATAGTGCTTTGCACCAATGGAAACTGTCTACCCACTTTTCAATGGTGCATGCATTTTGCCGAGGGTGTTTATCTCGACAAGTGAATTGAAAGATTCACCAGGAATGACCAGACTTGAATTATCCTACTTATGCGAAGACCCAGCTTTCTGAAGAAGGCTCTGATATTTTAGCCTCCTGCCTCCTAATCATATCCATTGCTCTTCTCTCATTCTTTCTAAGATCTCAGCATCATTTTTGTATCACGGGGACCAAAACTGAATGTAATATTCCAAGTATTCCATCCACATGAAGGGAAGCATGCAGTAAGGTGCCCCAAGGCTCCATCTTAGACCCAGGATTCTTCAATATCTTCATCAATGACTTAGACAAGGAGATAGATGGGGAATTCATCAAATTTGCAGACGTCACCAAGCTGGCAGGAATAGCCAACACTCCAGAAAACAGGCTTAAGATACAGGAGGATCTGGATAGACTTGAACACTGGGCGCTATCTAACAAAATGAAATTCAATGGTGAGAAAAGTAAGGTTCTACATTTAGGCAAGAAAAACCCAAATGCATAGGTACAGTATAGGGGGTACCTTGCTCAATACTAGTAACTGTGAGAGGGACCTCTGAGTCCTAGTGGACAATCACCTAAATATGAGCCAGATGTGTGCTGCAGCTGCCAAAAAGGCCAACACAGTGCTAGGCTGCATTAACAGAGGGATAGAATCAAGATCACGTGAAGTGTTAATACCACTTTACAATGCCTTGGTAAGGCCACACCTGGAATCCTGCATCTGGTTTTGGTCACCATGACGTAATAAAGATGTTGAGACTCTACAAAGAGTACAGAGAAGAGCAGCAAAGATGATTAGGGGACTGGAGGATAAAACTTATAAAGAATGATTGCTGGAATTGGATATGTCTAGTTTAATGAAGAGAAGGACAATGGGTGATATGATAGCAGTGTTCCAATATCTCAAGGGCTGCCCCAAAGAAGAGGGAGTCAAGCTATTCTCCAAAGCGCCTGAAGGTAGGACAAGAAGCAACGGATGGAAACTAATCAAGGAGAGAAGCAACCTAGATATAAAGAGAAACTTTCTGACAGTGAGAACAATTAATCAGTGGAACAACCTGCCTCCAGAAGTTGTGGATGGTTCAATACTGGAAGTTTTTAAGAAGAGACTGAACAACCATTTGTCTGGGATGATAGGGTCTCCTGCATGAGCAGGAGGTTGGACTAGAAGACCTCTAAGGTCCCTTCCAACTTTATTATTCTGTTATGCCGTTAAGTGTGTGGAATTACCAAAGCAGTATAAAGTATTACTATCACGTCACATGATGCTATCCCTCCATTAATGCAACCTAGGACTGCATTGGCCTTTTTGGCAGATGCAGCACATGGCTGGTTCATGCTTCAGCGGTGGTCCATTAGGACGGAGTTCCCTATTTGTGACTTTGCAGGGGGGAGGGGATGGTTCATGCAAGCAGTCAGCAACAGCTCCATTTACATGAGTGGCATGCACACCACTCACACAAGTGAGGAGGGGTTTGAGCACGCTCACCAGACATTTTCACCATCCAGTTGCAAACCCCTCACGACCCACTAGTGGCCTGCATCCCACAGATTGGGGACCCCTGAACTAGGACACTTAGATCTCTCTCAGGGTTACTGTGGCTGAGGCAAAGCTGGCAAGATTCAGTGCTTCCAGCTAATACAGTTAAGTCCTCGACTTACAACAGTTCATTTAGTGACCGTTCAAAGTTTCAACAGCACTAAAAAAAGTGACTTATAACCAGTTTTCACACTTATAACTGTTGCAGCATCTCCCTGGTCACACGAACAAAATTCAGACGCTTGGCCTTTGACTCATATTTATGACGGTTGCCATGTTCCAGGGTCATGTGATCAAAATTCAGACACTTGCAAATTGACTCATACTCATGATGGTTGCAGCGTCCCAGGGTCACTTTTTGTGACCTTCTGACAAGCAAAGTCAATGGGAGAAGCCAGATTCACTTAACAACCATGCAACTGACTTAACAACCGCAGTGATTTACTTAACAACCGTGGCGAGAAAGGTCGTAAAACAGGGCAAAACTCCTGTAACAAATGTCTCGCTTTGAGATGGAAATTTTGGGCTCCGTTGTGTCGTGAGTCAAGGGCTACTTGTCAAAATAACTTGAGCCTTCCTGGTCTACCTGATGGGGCCGACCCTTGATGATGAGATCACGTGACCCATCCATTCCCTTTTTTAAAGGACCCTGTTATATCTTCGGTTCTTTAGGCATTGAACGAGGCAGAGTGTTGAAACAGCAACAAGTTTATTAACTCAGAACAGAAGCAGTCCTAAAGGCTGCTGCACAGCTATTTATAAGCCTCTAGGTCAGTAGTGGCCAACCTATGGGACGAGCGTGGCCCACGCAGAGGAGCACAGCCAAGGACATGGCAGCCAGGCAGTGTAGACAAGACTCTGCCCTCATGACCCATCACGCAAAGTTGATACTGCGGGGCGCAGGCAGAGGGAGTGGCTATCATAGTGCTGCAGGGCTGCCTGGGCGATCTGCGGGGGGGGCCCCGGAGGGGGTGAGTGGCCCTGCGGGCAGGCGGGGTGGGGGTGGAGTGGGAGTAGGGCAGGAGGTGGAGTGGGGCAGGGCCAATTTTGGGGCATTCAGTCTCTAGAACAGTGGTCCTCAACCTGTGGGTCAGGACCCCATTTGGGGTCGAACGACCATTTCACGGGGGTCGCCAAACAACGCAGTCCGCCATTTTTTTCCCCTTTTCCTTAGCTGTGCTACTCCCTTTTATTCTATTGGCTTTTGAAAGCCAATAGAATAGACTCTCTTGAATAGAGTCTAATTCTATTGGCTTTCAAAAGCCAATAGGAATTGTCCAGGCTGTCTCTGCCCCACTGAGCCCGCCAAAAGTCTCATTCTGCAAATGGTGCTGCAGCAGTTGAGTAATCCTCGACTTACGACCGGTTGAGTAATCCTCAACTTACGACCGGTTGGGGGTCGCGGCATTAAAAAGGTTGAGAACTACTGCTCTAGAAGGTTTGCCATCACTGCTCTAGGTGGCAACCAATAGGTTTAAAGTAATAGTTTCCCGCCCCAAACCTCATTATCAGCTTGGAGACAGCCAGTCTGGCTTTCAGTAACAGCAACTGTTAAATCAGTGGTACTCCACCTGTGGGTCAGGACCCCATTTGGGGTCAAACGATCATTTCACGGGGGTCACCAAACATCGCAGTCTGCCATTTTCCCCCTCTTTTCCTTAGCTGTGCTACTCCCTTTTATTCTATTGGCTTTTGAAAGCCAATAGAATAGACTCTCTTGAATAGAGTCTCATTCTATTGGCTTTCAAAAGCCAGTAGGAATTGTCCAGGCTGTCTCTGCCCTGTTGAGCCCACCAAAAGGCCCATTCTGCAAACGGTGCTGCACCAGTTGAGTAGTCCTCGACTTACGACCGGTTGAGTAGTCCTCGACTTACGACCGGTTGGGGGTCGTGGCATTAAAAGGGTTGAGAACCACTGTGTTAAACAATACAGCAATGTAGGTCAGACCTTCAGCCAGGGATTTAAAACCATGGTGGCCAATACATTACATTCACCTCCTAAGAAAGGAAGAAAGAAACGCCAGCAAATGGAAGGCAGATCGTTGTTTGAGCTCCTGACACCTGCAATCCTTGTTTTCCTGTTGATTATAGACTCTGCGTAGTGATTTACGGAGAGTGGGGTTTGCGTCTATGTGTGTGTTTGTGTGTGTATGTATATATGTTGTGTGTGTGTGTGTGTGTGTGTGTGTGTGTGACATTTTCTTTCTCCCCTGCTTTCTCTCTGCTGCTCTTAATGGTCCTGATTTCCCAGGTGACAAGCTGTAAGTAGCTTTTAAATGCTGCCTAGCTTTTCATTTACCTGTCCACCCTCTGAAAGCTTTAGCGAGGAGCCGAAGCGGATAAGAGAGAGGAAAAAAAAAAGGAGAGGAGATTTTAATAAAAGCAACTCTGTTGGAATGAGAATCATTTCCTTTCCTCTGCCTGCCTCTTCTTCAATTTGATTTAATTTGTAGCTCCAAGCCAGGGAGCTTTTTGCACACCCACTTCCCCCCCCTCCCTCCCCCCCAACTTGACGGTTTCCTTTTGTAAAACATCTGAAACGAAATATTTCACCAACTCTTCCGAAGGCTGCGGACCCAGAGTAGGCCTGCTTGCTCTCCTTGAAAGAATGTCAGGCGGCTGAACCCTTAAAAAAAAAAAAAAAGGGGGGGGGGAAACGTATTTGCAAAATTGCCACAGGTGAGCTTGATTTGAGATAGGGTTGTTCAAAAGACGTAGTCCTTAATTTACGGCCCTCATGGAACCCGGAGGCTGCTTTCTTCAGTTTCCAACAATTTTTATTTTTTTTAAATGAATGATGGAGAGAAAGGCTGAAGAAAAAGCTCCTTCCCACCTATGGCTTTATTCCTTTGTAAAGACTTTGGTTTATTTTTTATTTATTAATACCACTTTACAAGGCCTTGGTAAGGCCACACTTGGAATACTGCATCCAGTTTTGGTCACCACGATGTAAAAAAGATGTTGAGACTCTAGAAAGAGTACAGAGAAGAGCAACAAAGATGATCAGGGGATTGGAGGCTAAAGCATATCAGGAACAGATGCTGGAATTGGGTATGTCTAGTCCAGGGGTAGGCAACCTTGGCTCTTTTATGACTCGTGGACTTCAACTTCCAGAATTCCTGAGCCAGCATGGCTCAGCTTGGAAACCTCTCCCTTTCCCCTCAGCATGGCTGGCTCAGGAATTCTGGGAGTTGAAGTCCACGAGTCATAAAAGAGCCAAGGTTGCCTACCCCTGGTTTAATCTAATGAAGAGAAGGACGAGGGGTGATATGATAGCTGTGTTCCAATATCTCAGGGGCTGCCCCAAAGAAGAGGGAGTCAAGCTATTCTCCAAAGTGCCTGAAGGCAGGACAAGAAGCAACAGATGGAAACTGATCAAGGAGAGAAGCAACCTAGAACTAAGGAGAACTTTCCTGACAGTTAGAATAATTAACCAGTGGAACAACCTGCCTCCAGAAGCGGTGAATGCTCCAACACTGGAAGTTTTTAAGAAGAAACTGGACAGCCATTGTATCTGAAATGGTATAGGGTTTCCTGCCTGAACAGGGGGTTGGAGTAGATGACCTCCAAGGTCCCTTCCAACTTTATTATTATTTTTTTGGATCATCGCACAGTCAGCCAGATGTTCAGACTGGATTTGGCATTTTGTCTACCTATCGAGTCCTTATCCAGGACCTGGGATAGGCAGATGTGGATGTTTGATGGTATTACAGGTATCGTCGCAGGATGGAAGCAATTCCTAGTAAGGCTGCCTTTTGCAATTGACTAATAGCGAATTTGTCAATGCCAATGGTGTTCAAGTGGTGCTCCAGTTGTTTTGGGATTGCACCCAAGGAGCCTATTACTATTGGTACTACCCTTGCTTGCTTTTGCCACAGTCTTTCTATTTCTATTTATAGGTCTTTGTATTTTGTTATCTTCTCCAGTTCTTTCTCATCTATTCACGCCCACCTATTTGCCTTGGTAGATAAAGTCTGTCAATGTCACTGCGTGGATGAAGGGCATGATTCATTGTCATTATTTTTCTGGTCTGCCTATCCATTGCTTTTAGTTCTGCTGGAGTCCAGTCCACTATTCCAGCTGTGTACCTAATGACTGGAATTGCCCAAGTGTTGATTGCCTTTATGGTATTTCCTCCATTGAGTTTGGACTTTAAGATCTTCTTCACTCTCTTGATGTATTCACCTCTAATCTTTTTCTTGACTTCAGTGTGCTTGATGTTGTCAGCTTGAAGGATACCCAAGTATTTGTAGTAATCTTCCTCATCCAGACTCTTCATGTTATTTTCGTGGGGCATCTTGATTCCTTCAGTTTTCACTATTTTTCCTTGTTTGATAGTAAGTGTGGCACATTTGTCCAAGCCAAACTCCATTACAATATCTTGGCTATATATACGGACAGTGTTGAGCAGCGATTCTATTTCAGATGATGTTTTTCCATACAGCTTCAGATCATCCATGTAAAGAAGATGGGATAGTCTGGTAGATGTTTTTGATGTTTGATAGCCATGTCCTGAGTTATTCAGTATTGTTGACAGAGGAAACAGTGCAATAACAAATAGTAATGGTGATAATGAATCTCCTTGAAATATTCCTCTCTTGATATTAACCTCTCCCAGTCTCTCACCATTGATCTGCAACTGTGTCTTCCACTGTGCCATCGATCTTTGCACAAATTTTCTAATGTTTCTACTGACTCCTGTTATTTCTAGGCACTTGATTATCCAGTCATGTGGCAGAGAATCAAATGCCTTTTTGTAGTCAATCCATGCCACATTCAGGTTGGTCTTCCTTTTCTTGCAGTTTTCCAAGATCATTTTGTCTATTAGGAGTTGATCTTTTGTTCCTCTGCTATTGGGGCAGTTTCCTTTCTGCTCAGGTGGAAAGAAATTGTTTTCAACTAGATGCTGTTGTACTGCATCAGCTACTACACCAGTTAGTAATTTGAAAGTTGTTGGTAAGCAGGTAATTGGCCTGTAGTTACCTGGTGTTGCCCCTTTTGCTGGATTTTTCATTATTAGGTAGGTTTTCCCAGTTGTTAGCCACTTTTCAATTTCTCCTTGTAGTATATTGTTGAACTGCTTGGCAATGATTGGGTGTATAACAGTTAGAAGTTTCAACCAAAACCCATGCAGTTCATCTTCACCTGGTGCTGACCAATTTTTGATTTTTCTTGCTCTTTTTTCTACCATTTTTGTTGTTATTACTAGTTCTTTCATTTCAACTTCTGTTTTATTTGCATCCACCTCTTTTAACCAAGCCGCATCCTTGTTGTATTTCTTTGGGTTATCCCATATCTGCTTCCAGAACTGCACTGTTTCTTCCTTGTCAGGTACTGACTGATTCCTTGCAGTTTCTCCATTGATGGATTGGTAGAAACGTTTCTGATTGGATTGAAATTGGAGGTTCTGCCTATAGTTTGCAATTCGAGCTTCATATCTACTGATTTTCCTGGCTACAGCTGTTATTTGTTGCTTTATTATTTCCAGTGCTTCCTTGATCTTCCTTGTTTCTAAGTGGTATTTCTTGATTAGGTATTCTTTGGTCTTCTTGTTCTTCAGCTTCTTTTCTTTCATCTGTTCTAGCTTGCTTGCATGTGACCTTAACTTGCTGATCTTATTTTCTAGTCTAACCTTCCATTTTTCTGGTGCACTGTTTGTTTGTTTTTCTTCTTTGTTGATTTTGCATCCCAGGTATTCAGTTATAACTGCAGCTGTGCTGTACATTAGTTGGTTTGTTTCTTGCAGTGAATTGGTGCTTATACTTGATATTGCAGTATTTGCATCTTTTAATGCTTGTGCTAGCTGTTTCTTTGGAACAAGCTTCAATGCAGGCAGCCTTATTATGTTGTTTTTGTGCTGTTCTAGATGCTCAGTTATTCATTATTACTATTATTATTATCTATTTATTTATTTGAAGGGTTCAGACATTCTTTAAACATCAAAAACTACACTGTTTTTCTTCCTCTCTATGAATGTTCCTGCCTTGAATCCCATCCCCAGAATGTAAAGATAAGGGTAGCCTCGATCTATAACAACAATTGCTAAGCATGACTGTTGTTAAGTGAGTTTTGCCCCATTTTACAACTGTTGTTAAGTGAGTCACTGCAGGTGTTAAGTTAATCACCCAGTTGTTAAGTGAATCTGGCTTCTTCGTTCACTTTGCTTGTCAGAAGGCCGCAAAAGGGCATCACATGTCCCCTGGACACTGCAACCGTTATAAGTACGAGTCAGTTGCCAAGTCTCTGAATTTTGATCACGTGACCATGAGGATGCTGCAGGGGTCATAAGTGTGAAAAATGGTCATCAGTCCCTTTTTTCAGTGCTATTATAACGTCAAATGGTCATTAAACCAATGGTTGTAAGTTGAGGACTACCTATATGCAGCCTTAAATTATGAGAAGCCCCTTAACCAGTTGGCAATTTTAAGATGGGTGGACTTCAACTCCCAGAATTCCTTAGCCTGCCTGCTGGCTGGGGAATTCTGGGAATTGAAGTCCACATGTCTTAAAGTTGCCCAGGTTAAAAAACATTGCCTTGAACAGACTTGTTTATTCAATCTCTGTTTATCATTTCATATTTCTAATAAGTCATGTTCTGCTTGAATCCATCCTGCCAGCTCCCAGGGAAGGCACATTTTTCTAATTATTGTTTTTTTTGCAAAAAATGTCAATGGGAAGAAAAAAATGGGGGAAGGACATTATGGGTGCTCCCAGTTATGGAGCTGTAGAGTCTGCTTCCATCCATCTTTCAATCAAGGCATTTTTTTTTCCAAGTTGTCCCAAAGATGTTTTTTCAGGAGGCAACTGGACTTCCTTGTTTTTCTTTGAAGACGTGTCACTTCTCACTCAAGAAGCTTCTTCAGCTCTGACTGAATGGTGGGGAAATGGAAAGATTTGTACTCCTTGCAGGCAGCAAATGAATGCAAACAATCTCCATGTGGCCTCAACAGACTCTCTAAAAAAATGCAAGCGACCAGCGGTCTTCAAGGAGTATAAATCCTTCCATTCCCCACCATCCAGTCAGAGCTGAAGAAGCTTCTCGGATGAGAAGCGAAACGTCTTCCCAAAAAAACCAAGAAATTCCACTTGCCTACTGAAAAAGCATCTTTCAGATAACTATGTCCTGGATGACTGAGAATCTCCATAGACATTTTCCCCCAAATTATTTTGCATGAGCTGGTTTCATGCTAGCTAAGAGAGAAACAGCATGGCTGTCAACCAACCTTCACAAAACCACCTTTAAAAGGACAGGTTGCCATCTAGTGGCTCTCTGCTTTATCTTTCTCAAAATCTCACGGGTCCACAGATTCTCCTGCAAGGACACACTGTAAATTGCGCACTGGGTTTTTTGTTTTTTTTCTGGAGAGACCCAATGATCTTGGGAATTGATGGAGGACAGGTGTAGGGAGGGAGGACAGAGCTAAGTTTATTTGGCAAACATCTCCAAAAGCCGTTCGCTGCCCTATCTGGCTGGAAAAAGGGCCAGGTGGTGGAGCTGAAGCAGCATGTAAACTCTCTGCTGAACTGGAAGGGCTGTGGCCTGAAGCTGCCCTACGCATCCATGGGACTGCCAGATTCTGTAACAGCTTTGTTCCCTGTGTCATGCATCTGGCAAATTTGCAGGATTCTTTTTTTCTCGCCGTGTATATGTATACATCCGAACTAGGCTGTGTTGTTTCTCTGGGCCCACATATGTGTGTGTGTGTGTGGGTATATGCATAATTTATTTTATGCAAAGTTTGCGGATTCGTCTTTTGCCTTCCTTCACAGCCAAAGCTGAGATTGAACGAGGGATCTCTCTCGGTCAATGCCCAGTGGGCAAAGGAAAGGAGCAAAGCTATATCCCTGGATGTTGCGAAAGGAAATATTCTGATTAAATACAACATGAAGGATGTTACTGGAGTAGCCAACACCCCAGAAGACGAGCTCAGGATTCAAAAAGATCTTGACAGACTTGAACAAAGGGGCCCTATCCAACAAAATAAAAATCAGCATGGAGAAAAGCAAAGTCTTACACCTGGGCAGGAAAAACCAAAGGTACTTGTGAAGAGTGCTACGCATGTAATAATAATAATAAAAACAACAATGGTAACAACAATAACAACAACAACAACAATAATAATAATAATAATAATAAAGTTGGAAGGGACCTTGGAGGTCATCTAGTCCAACCTCCTGCTCAGGCAGGAAACCCTATACCGGGGGTGTCAAACTCAATTTCACTGAGGGCCGCATCAGCATTGCGGTTGCCCTCGGGGGGGCTGGGTAGGTGTGGCCAGGGTGGCATGGTTTACTGGGTGGGGATGGATGGAGGGGTGTGGCCTACTGGGTGGGCGTGGCCAGCTCTACATCGTTTGCGTCAAGGGTGCTTGTGGGGGCCTGGGCAGGAGTGGGACAGATCTGAGGGTCTCTGGCAGAAGGGGGTGGGACCGGGGCAAGTGCCAAGGCATGGTCCACTGGAGGAGCCTGCTGAAACCCTTTGCCCAGAGCCCATCAAGCTGGATATGTGAAGTAGGCGAGGGCCATTTGCTGGCCACTTCCAGGCGACCGTCTATTTCTTCATTCCTCACAAAGGGTGACACCTCCCCAGCATGCACCCAGGAGATGGGGCCAACGCGGCAGGGGCCGGTCCCTCGCTGTTTCCAGACAGCCTTGTAGAGCTGAATATGTTTCAGCATAGACGGCCACCACAAAATTGTACATTGGTTCCCGGGCGGCCAGGGCTGGGGCCAAGGCAGCGGGGGCCATTCCCTCACTGTTTCCAGGATGGCTTTGTGGGCCGCATGAAACACATCGCGGGCCGCATCTGGCCCCCGGGCCTTGTGTTTGACATGTCTGCCCTATACCATTTCGGACAAATGGCTGTCCAGTCTCTTCTTAAAGACTTCCAATGTTGGAGCATTCACCACTTCTGGAGGCAGGTTGTTCCACTGGTTAATTGTCCTCACTGTCAGGAAGTTTCTCCTTAGTTCTAGGTTGCTTCTCTCCTTGATTGGTTTCCATCCGTTGCTTCTTGTCCTGCCTCCAAATGCTTTGGAAAATAGCTTGACTCCGTCTTCTTTGGGACAGGCCCTGAGATGAAAATTTGATCAGATCAGCTCTTTTGGAAAATACAGGTAGTTCTCGATTGGGTATCAAGGGCTATCTATATTGATATTAAAAAGTAGGCTTTGTGATGCTGGAAAAAAAAATTGTATGCATGTAAGCCTAAGTATATTTTTGGAGGTATTTTTTTTTCTGAAAATTTTGTCATGGGTGCCAAAAAAGATATTTTCCACTTGTCGCCATCTTCCTTTGCTTGCTCAGATTTTTTTTACCCTATTTCGAGGACTTTGTTTTCACATGACAGTGTTTTTAAAGCAACTATTTGCTCATCTTATTTTAGATCATCAAATGTTTTCCAAACTAATCAGGCCTTTCCAGAGCCACCTCAGTTTTCTTATTAAGATAGACTTGGTCAGAATCAATTAATAGGTAATCTTTACAGCTGTATCACTTGATATATTAATTATATATTTATATAGTAGGGGGCGTGGTTTTGGGTGCTGCCTGTAACTAGTGGGTGGGGCTTTGTTTGTGTGGACCGGCTTCTGGAATGGTATGGACCAGATTTTGGGGATCCCTAAGCTGGGAGGATCACAAATGACCCTCGGGATGCCACAACCATCATAATTACAGATAGTCCTCAACTTACAATCAGAATTTCTGTTGCTAAGCGAGACAGTTGTTAACTGAGTTTTGCCCCATTTTACAACCTTTCTCACCATAATTATTAAGTGAATCACTGCAGTTGTTAAGTCAGCAGTGTGCTGCAACTGCCAAAAAAGCCAACACAGTGCTAGGCTGCATTAACAGAGGGATAGAATCAAGAGCACGTGAAATGTTAATACCACTTTACAATGCCTTGGTAAGGCCACACTTGGAATCCTGCATCCAGTTTTGGTCACCACGATGTAAAAAAGATGTTGAGATTCTAGAAAGAGTGCAGAGAAGAGCAACAAAGATGATCAGGGGACTGGAGGCTAAAACATATAAGGAACGGTTGCTGGAATTGGGTATGTCTAGTTTAATGAAGAGGACGACGAAGGGGGACATGATAGCTGTTCTGTTCTGAGCGTTGGTAAGGCATTGAGATGAGACAGGAGTAACAACAGTTGCTTCTTTATTCAATCTTCAACAGAACAACACAAAATGGTGCAGATCCCTTTTATAACCTTCTGCAGGGATCAGCGTCAACCAATAAATGCAACGTATTTTTCCCGCCTTGTGCATGCGCAATAGGCTGGAGACAGCCTGTCTGGCCTGGGCAGCCTCATGGTCTGCCCGGGACTCTTTGCAGCTTCCTGCACCTGCTGTGTCCATCACAGCCCAGGACATAACAATAGCAGTCTTCCAATCTGTCAGGGGCTGCCCCAAACAAGAGGGAGTCAAGCTCTCCAAAGCGCCTGAAGGCAGGACAAGAAGCAACGGATGGAAACTAATCAAGGAGAGAAGCAACCTAGAACTAAGGAGAAACTTCCTGACAGTTAGAACAATTAACCAGTGGAACTACCTGCCTCCAGAAGCGGTGAATGCTCCAACACTGGAAGTTTTTAAGAAGAGACTGGACAGCCATTTGTCCGAAATGGCATAGGGTTTCCTGCCTGAGCAGGGGGTTGGACTAGATCAGTGGTGGCGAACCTTTTAGAAACCGAGTGCCCAAACTGCAACCCAAAACCCATTTATTTATCGTCGGGTGGGCGTGGCCCACTGGGTGGGTGTGGCTGTGGTGGTCATGGCAGACTGGGTGGGTGTGGCCAAGGTGGGCGTGATCACCTCAATGTTGCTCGTGGGGAGGGATGCCTGTGGGGACTGGTCAGGGTTGGGGGAGATCCAGGGGGTCTCTGGCAGGTGGGGCAGTGGGCAGGAGGCTCGTCTTACAGGGTGAGGTGAGGCGAGGTGAGGCAGGGCAAGGGTGCCATTGCTACAGGGCAAGGCGGGGCAGGGGCCGGGGTGGCTGCTGCCTGACATCATCAGTCCCTGCACACAGAGGCTAGCAAGCACATGGGGGCCTAAAGTGTCTTGTCAGCAGCTACAGCCTGCCGGCCCCTCGACCGGCGCACTCTGGGGCTCCACAGCCCACCACCAGCAGTTCAGAGAAGCATAGATGCAGTGGGTTGTACCCGGGAAAAAGAGAGCATGCAAGGCCAGGAGGGATGGGACAGGGGGGATGCTGGGATGGGATGCATCCTGGGATGCATCCAGCCACGTGGGACCTCGGCAGGTTAGTGGGCGGCTGGTTGAATTGCCATCTCCAGGGCATGGTGCGCGTGCCCACAGAGAGAGCTCTGAGTGCCGCCTCTGGCATGCATGCCATAGGTTCGCCACCACTGGACTAGATGACCTCCAAGCTCCCTTCCAACTCTATTATTATTGTCGTTGTTGTTATGTGAATCTGGCTTCCCCATTGGCTTTGCTTACCAGGTCACAAAAGGGGATTCACATGACCCCAGGACACTACAACAGTCATAAGTACATGCCAGTTGTCTGGATTTTGGTCATAGGACTACGGAGAGGCTTGCAACTGTGATAAGTGTGAAAAATGGTCATGAACCACTTTTTTCAATATCGTAACTTCAAATGGTCATTAAATGAACTGGCTGAAGAATTCTGGGAATTGAGGTCCACACGTCTTAAACTTGTCAAGGTTGGGATACCTTGTTCTAATCATGGCTCGTCAGACTGACTTATGCAAGACAACACACCATAGTCAGTTGTGTGTCTCTTGGTTCATTATCTGGTACAACCTAGCTTGACTGAATTTGATTCTGAGCTCTACTAAAGGCAGCAGAAATTCTGTTTAAAAGAGAGAAAAAAGCCACATGTGTGCATAATAAGATCAGAGTTTACAGAACAATGGGGCTGGATGGGACCTTGGGGGTCTTCTAGTCCAACCCCCTGCCTATACCATTCTGGATAAATGGCTGTCCAGTCTCTTCTTAAAAACGTCCAGTGTTGGAGCATTCACCGCTTCTGGTAGCAAGCTGTTCCACTGGTTGATTGTCCTCACTGTCAGGAAGTTTCTCCTTAATTCCAGGTTGCTTCTCTCTTTGGTCAATTTCCATCTGTTGCTTCTTTGTTCTGCCTTCAGGTGCTTTGGAAAATAAATTGACCCCCCCCCTCTTCTTTGTAGCAGCCCCTCAAATACTAGCATACTGCTATCATGTCACTGCTAATCCTTCTTTTCTCTAGACTGGCCATATCCATTTCTTGCAACTGTTCTTCATATGTTTTAGTCTCCAGGCCCTTAATAATCTTAATTGGTCTTCTCTGTACTTTTTCCAAAGTCTTAACTTTGTGGTGACCAAAACTGGATGCGGTATTCCAGGTGTGGTCTTACTCAGGTTTTATAAAGTGGTACTAACACTTCATGTGATCACCCAGGTACAGTTCTATGCTACTTGAAACACACAAATTAAATTGTGTCGCATTTTACAGGCAAACTCATGCCCAGCCGCACAGGCATTGCTCTACATTCAGATGGGTTTATAACAATTTGGACCTTGTCAAGCTGTTAGTTGTAACACAACAGCGTGGGAAAAAAATAATCATATTAAAGTTGGGTAATTTCTCTTTGCAGGGCTGAAAACTCAATTAATTGCTGGAGGGCACAGATTTAATCTGACAAGCTCCCTAGCTTTAATTCCATTAAACAAGAGTCAGGAAAACTTGATTATTTTTTTTTCCTTCAAGATAATCGCATGAATATGATCAATCTAACACTTTCCACCAGCACAATTTACATTTGGTCTTCCAGGCATCCATAGATGTCAATTTTCCACCTTTTCAATTGTGATTAGTGGTTGCATTCTTTCTAGAGACAAACCAGAATTCTTTGGAGGACACTAAAGAATGAAGTTTCCATAACAACTTTGAGATGCAACCCATCAAATCAGACGGTAAGAAGATATACCAGATACTTCTTCACACCAAGAGTTGGCTATTCCACACTTTTTAATAAGTGAGAAACCACACAGGGTGATCAGAACTGTGGGAAGTTTATTCATTTTAAGGCAATATGCTCACAAACAAAGGTTTATGAGGGCTTCCTGACTTCATGGCTAGAGGTATTCTTAACTTTGGCCCATCCTAAGCCCCCAAATTCCTCAAAACGAAGCAGTACCTTAATAGTCCATAGCTCTAATTCGAAGGGTCCTTGATGCTGTCTAAGCTTGGTTGTTTTCTTGCAGACATTCCAACTAGGTAACAGAAGGAGAAAGTTCCACCTTCTAGCACTGATAATGTTACCTAGTTGGGTCATGAAATGTCTGCAAGAAAACGAACAAGCTCAGAGGTCACCACAGTTGTCCTCCTCCTCCTCCTTCTCTCTGCACACCCTACTCCCTTCTAGCACTGATGATGTTATCTAGTTGGGTCATGAAATGTCTGCAAGAAAATGAACAAGTTCAGAGGACGCCACACTTCTCCTCCTCCTCCTCCTCCTCTCCTTTTTCTCTCTGCACACCCCACTCCCTTCTAGCACTGATGATGTTATCTAGTTGGGTCATGAAATGTCTGCAAGAAAATGAACAAGCTCAGAGGTCACCACAGTTGTCCTCCTCCTCCTCCTTCTCTCTGCACACCCTACTCCCTTCTAGCACTGATGATGTTATCTAGTTGGGTCATGAAATGTCTGCAAGAAAATGAACAAGCTCAGAGGACGCCACACTCCTCCTCCTCCTCCTCCTCCTCCTCCTCCTCCTCCTCTTCCTCCTCCTCTCCTTTTTCTCTCTGCACACCCCACTCTCTTCTAGCACCGATGATGTTACCTAGCTGGGTCATGAAATGTCTGTAAGAAAATGAACAAGCTCAGAGGACGCCACACTTCTCCTCCTCCTCCTCTTCCTCCTTTCCTCCTCCTCCTCCTCCTCTCCTTTTTCTCTCTGCACACCCCACTCCCTTCTAGCACTGATGATGTTATCTAGTTGGGTCATGAAATGTCTGCAAGAAAATGAACAAGCTCAGAGGATGCCACACTTCTCCTCCTCCTCCTCCTCCTCCTTTCCTCCTCCTCCTCCTTCTCTCCTTTTTCTCTCTGCACACCCCACTCTCTTCTAGCACCGATGATGTTACCTAGCTGGGTCATGAAATGTCTGCAAGAAAATGAACAAGCTCAGAGGATGCCACACTTCTCCTCCTCCTCCTCCTCCTCCTCCACCACCACCACCACCACCACCACCTCCTCTCCTTCTTCTCTCTGCACTCCCCACTCCCTTCTAGCACTGATATTACCTAGCTGGGTAATAAAACACCTGCAAGAAAATCACCAAGACAGCACCAAGAACCTCACAGACATTGTCCTTCTCCTTCCCCCCTCTTCCTCTTCCTCTTCCACCTCCTTCTCCTTCTTTTATCCACACACCCCGTCCCTTCTAGCACTGATGATGTTGCCTAGTTGAGTCATGAAACATCTGCAGGAAAACAACCAAGCCCAGAGAGCACCAAGGACCCCACAATTCAACCTGAACTGCAAATCCTCTCTTTTATCCGTATCTTTGATTGCCCCAGAACTTGTTTGTGCTGATTTTCAACCTACTGCTCGTGTCCATGACTCAGAAATCTTTTGATGTGTCTTCTGAAGCCTTCCAAGACAACTTTGCAGAAGCAGGAGACCAGAAGAACGCAAGTCTCCATAGGGTTGTGTTATGATGTGTACATGACCTCTTCCTGTCCTGGAATATACATTTATGGGACCCATGATTCAGATTGTCACACCATCTTTGCTTATCTAGGGCAGCCAGGAGTGACAATATCTAAGCTACAAAGGAGACCATCTAAATCAGTGGTTCTCAACCTTTTTAATGCCGCGACCCCCAACCGGTCATAAGTCGAGGACTACTCAAACGGTCGTAAGCCGAGGACTACTCAACTGGTGCAGCACCGTTTGCAGACTGGGACTTTTGGCAGGCTCAGCAGGGCAGAGAGAGCCTGGACAATTCCTATTGGCTTTGGAAAGCCAATAGAATGAGACTCTATTCAAGAGAGTCTATTTTATTGGCTTTCAAAAGCCAATAGAATAAAAGGGAGTAGCACAGCTAAGGAAAAGGGGGAAAAAATGGCGGACTGCGTTGTTTGGCGACCCCCTGAAATGGTCGTTCGACCCCAAATGGGGTCCCGACCCACAGGTGGAGAACCACTAATCTAAGTTGACCATCTTTTCGCCAACTTCTGCTTCACATTAAACGGGCCCCTAGTGTTCATCCTATTGAAACATGGATAGTCCTTGATTTATGACCGGTCATTTTTCTGGTGCATATTAAATGCCCGCAGTGTTCGTCCTGATGAAATACGGATAGTCCTTGATTTACGACTGGTCGTTTTTCTGGTTCACATTAAATGACTTTAGTGTTTATCCTAATAAAACACAGATAGTCCTTGTGTTATGATAAGTCCCTTTTCTAGTCCATATTAAATAACCTAGTATTCAACCTAATGAACTACAGGTAGTCCTTGACTTATGACCGGTCACTTAGTAAACATTCAAAGTTACGACAGATCCCAAAAAAGATACTTATGACTGGTTACAAAGTTACAATATCCAGTTACCTGCCCGGTCATATGAATGCATTTGGGTCTTTGTAACTAACCTACATTTATGCCCTGCGATCACATGACCACAACTTATAACGGTTTTGCCCAAAACAGATATGGACTTTGGTTTCTAGCAAAATCACCCATAGCTAAATATGGTTTCGCTTAACGACCATGCCACTTACTGAACAATCATGATCCCTGCATTCACTTAACAAAAAAATGATAAAATTGCATTGGTTGCCTGATGATCTGCTTTACAACTGCCATGACTTATGACCATTATTGTCAAAGACAATCATGAGAAATACCTGTAGAACTGTCACGGCTATCTGCCCCCTGACTTGAGGGGTATTTTTGATGCCACCAGTTTTGTGCGTTTGTAGCATTTAGCAACCCAAAACGTGACACACCAGGTCTTCATTGTTGAAACACTACACTACACTAACACACAAGGGAATGGCTAGCTGATGAGAGCTAAGTAGCTCTAAATAGCTATACCGGTCTCCCTTTAATTCTTTACCGGTAAATTTAAATTTAGCACTACACATAAGACATTCTTCACGCAACGAGGATTTGCAAGATACGTCAAGACTATTGGGCGATGTTTTGTACCAAAGCACCTATAGAGAGCAATAATACAGCAGAGGCTCATGGAAAGCAATTACACACCCATTTGGGTGCAGATGGACGAGGAATATTTAACAAGGCAATGGTGAGCACCTCCACGTGGTTAAAACACAATGCCAAAACTGTCCGAACACAACCAGATTGTCTACGTCAGTGGTTCTCAACCTTTCTAATGCCGCGACCCCATAATACAGTTCCCCATGTTGTGGTGACCCCCCAACCACTTGTACATCACCGGGTGCCAGGGGCGTGGCCAAAGAAAAAATGGCGGGCAGCCTTGTTTGGCGACCCCCGTGAAATGGTCGTTCGACCCCAAAAAGGGTCCCGACCCACAGGTTGAGAACCACTGGTCTATGTATAACCGAGGCTACATGTTAGGAGGGTTGAGCAAAGCATACAGGTAGTCCTTGGCTTACAACTATTCGAAGTTCGAAGTTACGACGACACTCAAAAAAGTGACTGAGCGTTTTTCACACCATTGCAGCATCCTTGCAGTCACGTGATCAAAACTGGAATGCTTGGCAGTTGACTTATATGTACGACGGTTGCGGTATTCCTTTTGCGACCTTCCCTCAAGCAAAGTCAATAGGAAAGGCAGATTCACTTAGCAACCATGTCACTATCTTAATTGTATCCGTTCACTTAACAGCTGCGGGAAGAAAGCTGAGGTAAAATGAGGCAAAACTCATTCAACAGTTGGCTGGCTTAGCAACAGAAATTTTAGGCATAATTGTGGTCGTAAGTCGAGGACTACCTGTATTTTCAAATTCTTACCAATAAATGCTGACTTCTCATTACAGGTAGTCCTCGGGTTATGACCACAGTCGGCAGCAGAATTTTCTTTAATAAGCAAGGTGTTTTTTAAGTTTTTATCTGATTTTATTACCTTTTTTTTTACCACAGATGTTAGGCAAATCATTCCAGCTGTTAAGTGAGTCACACAGTCATTAAATGAATCAGGCTTCGCCCATTGACTTTGCTGGTTGGAATCCAACAGGGAAGTCTGCAAATGGCGATCAGGCGACCTCAAAACCCTGCATCCCTCCTAAATACACTGGATTTTAACCAAGTGACCGCAACGGTCATACGTGCGAGGACCTTTTTCAGGGCTGCTATAAATTCCAACCATCGTTAAACGACTGGTTGTAAATTGAGAGGCCCTGTACTCACTCTACATTGCACCACAGAGTGACACGCTCCTCAGAAGAACATGAGGGGAGTAGAGTTGTGTGCACCCTGCACAATATTTAACATATCACAACATCGAAAATGGGGTGAGATGATTCCGCTGTGAATGATAGCTGCAGCCTTGAAGAATTTCCGAACTTGGAGTTCGATCTTGGGTGAAGCTTTGTACTTTCGCAGACACCCCTCTTCACCCCCCAAAATCAGGGTTTGCTATTCACACATTCTATTCGCACAATCAATGTTGATCAATGTTAGCTGCTTGAAGAGGTGTGGTCTTAAGCTCCCAGAATTCCCCTGCTGGCTTGTGTGGACTTCAGCTCCCAGAATTCCTCAGCCAACCTGTGTGGACTTCAACTCCCAGAATTCCTCAGCCAACCTGTGTGGACTTCAACTCCCAGAATTCCTCAGCCAGCCTTGCTGGCTGAGGAATTCTGGGAATTGAAGTCCGCCCATCTTCAAACAGAATTCAGAATCGCTGATCTCAATTAATTCTTAAGCATTGAGGTGGCCACTTTGATTCCTGAACTTGAGGGCATCACCCATTTTGGCTTCTTCCTCCAAGAAGGCATCATAAATTCATAATTGTTGCCTTGCCATTTCCGGCAAATTTCTGTTTGTACCTTGAAAAAGAAACAAACAAACAAAAAACAAAACAGCAGCCATTACTGGAAAAATCATCATTTATTCTTTTTTTACAGGTAGTCCTCGACTTATGACCGCAACTAAGCCCAAAACTTCTGCTACCAAGCAAGACAGTTGTTAAGTGAATTTCGCCCCATTTTACAACCTGTCTTGCCACAGTTGTTAAATGAATCACTGCAGTTATTAATTTAATAACACGGTGGTTAAAAGAATCTGGCTTCCTCATTGGCTTTGCTTGCCAGAAGGTCACAAAAGTGGATCACGTGACCCCGGGACGCTGCAACTGTCATAAATATGAGTCAGTTGTCAAGCAACTGAATTTTGATCACATATATGGAGAATGGGGTGGTGGTCACAAGTGTGAGGACTGGTCATAACTATCTTTTTTTTAGTGCTGGCCACTAATCGAGTGGTTGATATAATTAAAAATGGGGTGATGGTCATAAGGGTTATTGGTCATAAGTGTGAGGACTGGTCATAACTATCTTTTTTTCAGTGCTGGCCACTAATTGAATGGTTGATATAATTAAAAATAGGTACCAAAGTTAATAATGAAATACAAGGAGTCCTCGACTTACAGCAGTTCATTTGGTAACCAGCACTGAAAAAAGTGACATGACCATTTTTCACATTTACGACCATTGTAGCATCCCCATGATCATGTGATCAGAATTTGGACATTTGGCAACTGACTCATATTTATGACAGTTGCTGGGTCACCTAATCCCCTTTTGAGACCTTCTGTCAAGCAGTCAATGGGGAAGGCAGATTCACTTAACAACCGTGTGACTAACTTAACAACTGCAGTGATTCACTTAGCAACGGTGGCAAGAAAGGTCCTTAAATGGGGCAAAGCTCAATTAACATCTTTCTTGCTTAGCAAGGGAAATTTTGGAGTCAGCTGTGGTCCTAAGTTGAGGACTTCCTGTATTATTTACTAACTGTATATGCCACCCAAATCACTCTGGAGTTTATAATAGTTTTTTTCCCATGGATCTGCATTTTTTTAAACCTCTCCCACTGCGGTTTCGGTTCAGCCTTCCTCAAGACAGATTGATTGATGCGTTATGTGTTCAGAAGTCATTTTCGACTCCTAGCAACCACATAAATAGATTTTGTGCATGACAACATCGTTTGAGAGCTACCAAACTTGCCTCATCCATCCATCTCAAGTTCCGGAAAGACGCACTCAAAACATTGAAAAAAAGCAATATTTCTCAACCTTGGCAACTTAAAGATTTGTGAACTTCGACTCCCAGAATTCCGCAGCCGGCATGTGTGGACTTCAACTCCCAGAAATCCCCAGCCAGCATGTGTGGATTTCATTTCCCAGAATTCCCCAGCCAGCATGCATGGACTTCAACTCCCAGAAATCCCCAGCCAGCATGTGTGGATTTCATCTCCCAGAATTCCCCAGCCAGCATGTGTGGATTTCATCTCCCAGAATTCCCCAGCCAGCATGTGTGGATTTCATTTCCCAGAATTCCCCAGCCAGTATGTGTGGACTTCAACTCCCAGAAATCCCCAGCCAGCATGTGTGGATTTCATCTCCCAGAATTCCACAGTCAGCATGTGTGGACTTCAACTCCCAGAAATCCTCAGCCAGCATGTGTGGACTTCATCTCCCAGAATTCCCTAGCCAGCATGTGTGGATTTCATCTCCCAGAATTCCCCAGCCAGCATGTGTGGACTTTGACTGACAGCATGGCTGGGTGGGAATTCTGGAAATTGAAGTCCACACATCTTAAAGTTGTAACTGAGGAACATTGATTTCTCCTTATATTTTGAGTGCCATTTTAAAAAGACAATTAAAAAAAATTAAAGACAATTTAATTCACCCTGAATTCGCCAAGTTCCTCCAGGCCTTGATCTCTCCAGAGGGTATTAAACCTCAGAAGGCTATGTTGGCCTGGGAAAAAGACATCATGGCTTCTCTTTTGCAGCCACAGAGATCTCGACAACTATTAAGTTCCTTACCTCTTGATTCAGAAAACAGTATAAAACGGCAACGATGAAACCCTAAATTGGAAAGAACATTAGTAGATTAGTGGAAGTTCATAGATTTCACTCTCCATGTGTAAAGATATATAGGTAGTCCTCAATTTATGACCATGATTGAGCACAACATTTATGTTGCTAAGTGAGACATTTGTTAAGAGAGTTTTTTGACTTTTCTTGCCATGTTTGTTAAGTGAATCACTACAGTTATTAAGTTAGTAACATGGTTGTTAAGTGAATCTGGCTTCCCCATTGACTTTGCTTGTCAGAAGGTCGCAAAAGGGGATCACGTAACCTCTGGGACATTGTGACTGTCATAAATACGAGTCAGTTGCCAAGCATTCAAATTTTGATTGCGTGACCAAGAGGATTCTGCAACAGTCGTGAAAAACTGTCGAAGTCACTTTTTTTCAGTCACTAAATGAACGATTGTACATCGTTTGTAATACAAATGCAAATGAATATTTTAATTCCTTCTTTCTAGCAATGCTATTTATGATTTTTCAGGTAGTCCATGACTTACAATCACTCATATACAGTGTTGGGATTCAGTCAGTTGTCACCAGTTTGGCAGAACCGGTAGCTAATTTTTTGTTGCCCAGACCCAGAATGGACATCCGGAAGTGGCATCCATGCAGAGAACCAGTTGTTCTCCTATTTGAATCCCACCACTGCTCATATAGTGACCGGCCAAAGTTGCAACAGCACCGAAAATAAGTTTTCACCAATACAGCATTCCCACGGTCATGTTGAGACTCTAGAAAGAGTACAGAGAAGAGCGACAAAGATGATTAGGGGACTGGAGGCTAAAACATATAAGGAACGGTTGCTGGAATTGGGTATGTCTAGTTTAACGAAGAGAAGGACGAGGGGGGACATGATAGCAGTCTTCCAATATCTCAGGGGCTGCCATAAAGAAGAGGGAATCAAGCTATTTTCCAAAGCACCTGAAGGCAGGACATGAAGCAAAGGGTGGAAACTAATCAAGGAGAGAAGCAACCTAGAACTACGGAGAAACTTCCTGACAGTGAGAACAATTAATCAGTGGAACAACCTGCCTCCAGAAGCAGTAAATGCTCCAACACTGGAAGTTTTCAAGAAGAGACTGGACAGCCATTTGTCTGAAATGATATACGGTTTCCTGCCTGAGCAGGTGGTTGGACTAGATGACCTCCAAGGTCCCTTACAACTTTACTACTACTACTACTACTACTACTACTACTACTATTATTATTATTATTATGTGATCAAAATTTGGGCACTTGACACATGGCATATATTTACAAAAACCGCACTATCAGGTGATCCCCATTTGTAACCCTCGTAGGCAGCTTTCAAGAAGCAAAGTCAATAAACACATCTTCAATTTAACCTCACAACAACAAAAAAACTCTCAGAAAAAAAGAGCAATAAAATAAAGCAGACAATTGAACATAACCCAGAGGAAAGAGATTTAAAGATGGAATCCAACAATGGGAGGAATTATGACTTAACCCAGGTGGAGAAAAACTTGCAGGAAATATCGGACATGAAAAAGATAACCTACAACTTCAATAAGTCTGAGGACAAGGAAAAAGATTTGACAAAATGGATTATAGAACTGTCAGGAGAACTACGAGAACTTGAAAGACAAAAAATGCTAAAAGAAATTAAGAGAGAAAGAAAGAAAAAGATTTTCAATGAATACGAAGGGGTGAAACATTCCTACAAAAACAGCATACTTGACTTCTCTCTTGTACCTACAACATCTAGAAGACTATGGGAAGACCTGGTCCAGCAGAGCCTACTGATTAGGAAAGATGTTTGGCAAAAAAAAAAAAAGGCTAAAGTTAGAATCAAGAGATTAGATGATGGGATTTATCAGATGGAATATCTAAAGATTAAACACTTGTTTGAATATGGTTAAAGAAATAGAAAAATTCTGGATATAAATGAATTTTAGTTTAAGAGGCATGGGTCCCTCAAGTAACATAGTATTTTTTTTTATGATATGAGAAATATAAAAATGATGGGATGGTTTATATGAGGGAAATGTTTTAGATACTTAAGTGTAATTGATTTTGAGAAAATTTCAATTGATAAGAATGTTTTGATTAGATTTAAAAGATTAGATGATTGGATTTATTAGATGGAATACTTAAAGATTAAACATTTGTTTGAATAGGGTTAAAAAGAATAGAAAAATTTTGGATATAAATGTATTTTAGCTTAAGAGGGACATGTTTCTCAAGTAATATGCTATTTCTTTTTCTTTTTTTCTTCTCTTTTTTTGTTTTGGTTTTAGGATATGAGAAATGTAAAATTGTTGGGATATGGCTCGTATGAGGAAAAAGATTTAAATACTTAAGTGTAATTAGCTCTGAGGAAATCTTAACTGGTAAGAATGTTTTGAATATTGCAAGGGAAACAAATCTAAATAAGAACTCTGAAAACAGGATTTATGACAAGGTAATTAAGATGATCAATTAGAAAAGAAGCTTTATATTGATGTGGTTGTTACTTATAGAAATACTAGAAAAATGTTTATATTCAATTGTTATCAAAATACTAAGAAATGTACTAACTCAAGATTGATAAAAGAGAATATTATTGGAAGAAGACAAAATCAAGGAAAGCTACTATGTGGATTATGGAATTATAGAAATTAATTGTTATTGATTGTTTTTAAAACACACTGTTTACCAAACATTAAGATGATTATGTTAAAAACTTAATAAAATATATTTTTAAAAAAGAAGCAAAGTAATGGGGAAAACCAGGTTCACTTAGTGACCACATGCTTCGCTTAGTGACCACATGACTCGCTTAATAACTGCAGTGATTCACAACAACTGAGGCAAAAAAAGTTGTAAAATTGGGGCAAAACTCACTCAACTGCCTTGCTTAACAACAGGTTAATTTTTGGTTAACAACTGTACTACTAACTTTATCACTGCCGTGATTCACTTAACAACTGTGGCAAGAAAGGTTGTAAAGTGGGGTAAAACCCAGTTAGCAACTGTCTCCTTTAGAAATGGAAATTTTGGCTTAATTTTGGTTGTACGTTGAGGCCTACTTGTGCCTCACAGGGCCAAGAAGTCTCCCCCATTCTTTTTTAAAAGCATCCCCCATAACAATATTGTTGTTGTTTTTTAGCAAGATGGCCGCCATCCCGCCATACTTCACCTGGAATGATCCAATGCACAGCTCCAAGAAGAGACGGGCTCCCACCTGGGTGTTTTCGGGCAGGAAGTTGAAGATGATGTAATGAGTCCCAAACAAGGGTATGAGGAGCAGGGTAGACTTAGAGAGGCGTCTAAGGAAGGAGTTGCGGGGTGAGGGTGGGGAGAAATGTGGAGGGAAGAAAAAGCAGTTTACAGAACTAAAGAAAATATAAGTAGCAATGGCCACTAGAGGGCACTCATGCTGTCTGATGGAGAAGGCATAGTCTTCTCTATGGGACCATCCTGCATATTTGTCTTCATTGGTTAAAGCCGTGTGCTGTCTTTCTTTCTTTCTTTCTTTCTTTCTTTCTTTCTTTCTTTCTTTCTTTCTTTCTTTCTTTCTTTTCTTTTGTTTCCTACCTTCTCCCTTCCTTAATTTCTCCTCCCTTCCTCCTTCCTTCCATTCATTTTTCCTTTCTTTTTCCTTCCTTCCTCCCTCCCTCCCACTGTCTTCCTTCCTTCCTTCCTTCGTGCCTGCTTGCCTTTCTTCCCTCCTTCCCTTTCTTCCATTCTTCTTTTCTGTCTTTCTGTCTTCCTTTCATCCTTTCTTCCTTTTTCCTCCCTCCCTCCCCTTCTTTTTCTTTGTTTGTTTCTTTGTTTGTTTTTCTTCTTCCTTCCTCTTTCTTTTTTCTGTTTTGATTCCTACCTGCTTTTCCTTCCTTCCTTCCTTCCTTCCTTCCTTTCCTTCCTTTCCTTCCTCCTTTCCTTCCTTCCTTCCTCTTTCTTTTTTCTGTTTTGATTCCTACCTGCTTTTCCTTCCTTCCTTCCTTTCTTTCCTTCCTCCCTCTTTCCTTCCTTCCTTTCTTCCTTTCTTCCTTCCTTCCTCTTTCTTTTTTCTGTTTTGATTCCTACCTGCTTTTCCTTCCCTTCCTTCCTTCCTTCCTTCCTTCCTTTCCTTCCTCCCTCTTTCCTTCCTTCCTTTCTTCCTTCCTCTTTCTTTTTTCTGTTTTGATTCCTACCTGCTTTTCCTTCCTTCCCTTCCCTTCCTTCCTTCCTTCCTTCCTTTCTCCCTCCCTCCCTCCCTAAACCTTCACCCAAACTTTGGATGGTAATGCCAAGAATATTTCTCGATCGTCTCTTCTATTCATCATTTTTTATTGATTTATTCATACTGTGCATTGAAAATTTCCGATTGGGGGGGGGGAGGTTTATAACAGAGAATGCTCCAAACTCTACAACTGAAAGAAAAACATACACAGTAACATCAAATGAATTGGAAAATGGAAACATAAGCACTTTCAGTTTTCTTCCAAATTTTCCTGTTCAAGAACAGATTTTGTGTGTGTGTGGGGGGGAGACAAATAATTCTCCAACCTGCTTTACAGCCCCTCCTCCATTGTTTTACCTGTACTGAAATGAGCTGTTCAAATTGATTTTTCTGGGATTCAGTTTTTTCAGCAGGATTTGGAGAATATTGATGAAAAGAATGAAATTGATCTGTGGAAGGAAGAGAAAAAGAGAATATATTGTTTGCAAAAAAAAAAAAGAGAGAGAGAGAGATGAAGCTGGTGTTTTGTTTTGTTTTTCAAATTTGGCAACTTTAAGAAATGTGACTTCAACTTCCCAGGCTGGCTGGAGAATTCTGCAGCTTGAAGTCCACATTAAGATGTGTGGACTTGTGAGATAGATTGAAATAACAGTGACTAATGCAGGGGTCTTCAAAGTTGGCCACTGTAAGACTTGTGGACTTCAACTCCCAGAATTCCTCAGCCAGCTTGGGATTGTGGGAATTGAATGATGGGTAATGAAATGCTTGAAAGAAGACAACCAAGCTGAGAGCACCACATCTACCTCTCTTAAGCATGGAACCCTGGGAGTTGAAGTCCAACTAAGCATGGAATATTGGGACATGAAGTCCACATATCTTAAGCAGGGAATCCTGGGAGTTGAAGTCCACATAAGCAGGGAATCCTGGGAGTTGGAGTCCACATAAGCAGGGAATCCTGAGAGTTGAAGTCCACGCACCTTAAAGCGACTAAGGTTGCGAAACCCTGGCTAATGGATTGTTCTCCAACTGAATTTTCTTTCCCATTTTCCCTTTATTCTGGTCGTTCCAATCCTTGAATTATTTGTCACTAGATATTTGTCAATAGGCAGCACTCACCCTGGGAATATCCCCAAATATCTGCTCGGCTCAACTCAGCAAAAATGAGCTTTTTCTCTGGTCTGCATGTATTTATTTACATGTTGTTCTCGACTTACGACCACCATTAGGACTAGGATTTCTGTTGCTGAGTGAAAGGAAAGTGAATCAAGTCCAATTTTATGACCATTTTTTGCCACGGGGAATAAGCCAGCTGCTGCAGTGATTAAGCGATTTGCACGGTCGTTAAGGGAATCAGGTTTCGCCCATTGACTTTGCTTGGAAGCTAGCTGTGATCATGTGACCCCAGGATGCTGCAGCCATGATAAACACATGCCAGATTCCAAGCACCTGAATTTTGATCACATCAACATGGAGATGCTGTGATGGATGTAAGTGTGAGGACTGGTCGCAAGACACTTTGTTCTGTGCCTTTGTAATTTCGATCGGTCACTAAACAAATGGGCTGCCTGTACTGAATTTATAGGCTACCCCACATCTGCCACAATTCTGAGTAACTTAGAAATTAAATTGCTTCATTCTATTCTCCCAGGCAGAGGGCTACAACTCCATTGTTAGGGCGGCCATCTTGACTTTTTCACCCACCTCCCCTCTCCCTCAAGAACTCCTTCCGAATCCTTTCTTTTCCCCCTTTCTGCTTAGGTCCTAACCTCAAAACCAGAATAACCAGCACAAGAATTGTCATTTTGGACTTAACCCAATCCTTGCCCATATCAGGAGAGTCCAAGAAGGTCAGAAAAGTCAAGATGGTGGCCACAACCACCATCTTATAAATATAGAATCAGGGTTATATTTATATACTATATACCATAAGTGTATAATTAGGGTTATAATTATATAATATGAAAATATATAATCAGAGTTATAATTATATAATATATATATATATATATATATATATATATATATATATATATATATATATATATATATATATATATATATATATATATATATATATAAAATCAGGGTTATATAACATATAAGGGTATAATCAGCGCTATAATTATATAACATATAAGTGAATAATCAGGGTTTTAATTATATAATATATGTATATAATCAGGGTTATTATATAATATATAAGTATATAATCAGGGTTATATAACATATATGTGTATAATCAGGGTTATAATTATATAACATATAAGTGAATAATCAGGGTTATAATTATATAACATATAAGTGTATAATTAGCGTTATAATTATATAATATATAAGTGTATAATCAGGGTTATAATTATATAAGTGTATAATCAGGGTTATAATTATATAACATATAAGTGTATAATCAGGGTTATAATTATATAACATATAAGTGTATAATTAGGGTTATAATTATATAACATATAAGTGTATAATTAGGGTTATAATTATATAATATATAAGTCAGTGTATAATCAGGGTTATAATTATATAATATATAATTATATAATATATAAGTGTATAATCAGGGTTATAATTACATAATATATATGTAATATATAATCAGGGTTATAATTATAAAATTAAACAATTATAAAAATAACCCCCTCCCTCAAAAAGGGAGGGGCTCCGATGACGAGGTGGTGGCCGCCATCTTGACTTTTCTGACCTTTCCTCACAGAATCCTGGGCCATCACCACCATAGGCTCCTTGCTCAGATCTACTGGCAGCAAAACCAGTTGCAATTCCCACCACAGATATAAAGCAAACTGGAAACCAGATACAGACCCCAACAGAGAGCATGATGGGGCCCTGGATGACCCACCAGTAAGGGGAACCTTGATTCGTGTCCCAGCACCTGGAGAGAGAGAGAGAGAGAGAGAGAGAGAGAGAGAGAGAGAGCCATGATGGTTAATGCTTATAAACAGATTTTTTTTATATATTTCCTCCCTTTCTCTCGGATTTGTTTCTGGACTGCAGTTTTTCTGAGTATGGAGAGAGGAACTGCCGTTCATGTTCACACAAGTTTGAAGGCATTTTGTGGAACATTAGTGTAACAAGCAGAGCATTGTCACAATCTGATTATTGTGATTACTACTCTGGGGTGATTAACTAGATCTGACCTAGAACTAAGGCAAAATTAACTAAGTGAAAACAATTAACCAGTGGAACAGCTTGCCTCCAGAAGTTGTGGATGCTCCATCCCTGGAGGGTTTAAAGAAGAAATTGGACCTCCATTTGTCTGAATGAGCAGGGGGTTGGACTAGATGACCTCCCAGGTCCCTTCCAGCTCTGTTATTCTGTTATTTTATCCCACATATGATTTTATTAATAAAAACTTTGTGAAGCCCTTGGGAACTGCCTGGGCTTTGAAAGGCTAGGGATGCTCACCAATTTAGGTTTTGAGGAGTCCCACCAGCCCAGCTTCAAAGGTGAAAAAATGTAGAGCTTCATTCTGTGGGATGATAAATTAATTTGTACCATGAACTTCTATGCAGATCTTCAGTTTGACTCAGGAATTAGAATTGTCTAATTCCAGCATTGACAATTTGGGATTCTTTTGAGTCAAATCTGACAAATCAGATAGCTTTCTTCTTCTTCTTCTTCTTCTTCTTCTTCTTCTTCTTCTTCTTCTTCTTCTTCTTCTTCTTCTTCTTCTTCTTCTTCTTCTTCTTCTTCTTCTTCTTCTTCTTCTTCTTCTTCTTCTTCTTCTTCAGATAGCTTTCTTCTTCTTCTTCTTCTTCTCTCTCTCTCTCCTCTTTTTCTCTCTTTCTCTTTCTCTCTTCCTCTTTTTTTCTCTTTCTCTCTCTTTCTCTCTCTCTTTCTCTATCTCTCTTTCTCTCTTTTTCTCTCTTTCTCTTTCTCTCTTTGTCTTTCTTTCTCTCTTTCTCTCTTTCTCTTTCTTTCTCTCCTTCTCTCTCTTTCAGTGCTGTTGTAATTTCAACAGTCACTGTTGTAAGTATACCTGTAATGGGGTGCCTTGACACCCCTTCAGTTTTGGCCAGTATACTGTCAGCCTTAACTTAAAACCACTCCTGATTTAGACACCAAATCCAGATGTTTCCCTGCCCAAATCACCCCCCACACACACACACACATACATTGCAGCAATGTGAGAAATAAGCTTTGACTTACAAATCATTTTCAAAATGCAGTTTGAGTACTGCCCACAACATGGTGAAGAATGTCGGGACACCTTGAGAAATCAGAGAAGAAAAAAGAGAATTGGTGAATGCATTCAATTCTGCTCACAGCTGGCTGGCTGGCTGCCCTCCTGGGGATTCACACAGCAATTCTAAATTTTCAGTGGTAAACAAGGAGAAAAAAATAATAATAAACCGAAACCCTACAATTTGACCTTTGCAAATTTATCTCCAGAACTATCTAGAGCCCAAAATTCAATTAGTTTATCAAACAAGGATGGTTTTGTACAAAATACAGGTAATCCCCGACTTACAATTATTCATTTAGTGACTGTTTTAAGTTATGACGGCACTAGGAAAAGTAACTTATGGCCATTTTTTACAGGACCGTGTCCCAGGGTCATGTAATCAAAATTCAGAGGCTCAGCAACTGGCATGTACTTATGACAGTTGCAGGGTCCCGGGGTCACGTGATCCCCTTTTGGGAACTTCTGACAAGCAAAGTCAATGGAGAAACCAGATTCACTTAATAACCGTGTCCCTAACTGAACAACTGCAGTGATTCATTTAATAACTGGGGCAAGAAAGGTTGTTAAAAATGGGGTAAAATTCACTTAACAACAGACTCGTTTAACAACAGAAAGTTTGGGCTCAGTTGTGAGCATAAGTCGAGGACTGGTTTTATCATAATTTTCATTGAGATTTCTCTAACTTTCTCTATCCCTTCCTTCCTCCTTCCCTCCCTCCATCTTTCTATCTTTTCTTTCTTTCTTTCTTTCTTTCTTTCTTTCTTTCTTTTTCTTTTTTTCTCTTCTTAACTACCCACCTTCCTTGTAGACTGTTAGCTTGTTTGTCTAAGTTGCTTGATAGAGATATTTTTTACTTCTTGATTGTTGATTTAGTGTTAATCTTGGTGTTAAACTCAAATGAGTGTTGATTGCTAGTGAGGAGATGTTTTGGTCTTTTTTGGTTCCTTTTGGAGTTTTTTTTATTGTTTCTTTTGAATGGTGTGTACACCATTGTTTATGTCTCTGTGCCTGTCGATAGCCAATTTGTCTGATTGCCAAGTTTCCAGGAACTCTCTCACGGTTTTGGAATTGGTCTAGAATATTCACAGTTTCCCAGTTGAAACTATGGATCAGTTTGTCTGTGTGTTGTGAAATTAAGGACTTTTCGTCATGTCTTCTGACTTGAACGATTTCTTTAATCCAGCTACTTACTAGCAAAAGGATAGTTTCTGATTCAGCCTAAAAAATGCATTGATCAATAATTGGGGAAATTAATGTTATTAAAAGGCCCAGAGTCTTCTCCTAGCACAATTCTTCTCCTAGCCTTTTGTTGCTTATATTATGATTGCTCAGATAGTCAGCCAGATATTTATTATTTATTATGATTTGCTGCACAGTCAGCCAGATGTTTAGACTGGATTTGGCCTTTTAGTTCTTCCCAAGGACCTGAGATAAGCAGATGTTGAGGTTTGATGGTGTTAAATGTCTTGTTGCAGGAAATGGAGCAACCTTGTGCAATTGACCCATTATGATTTTGTCAGTGCCGATGGTGTTCCGTCGATGCTCCAGATGTTTTCCAATCCAAGGCACCTATTACTACTATTGGAGCTATCTTAGCTTTCTTTTGTCACAGTCATTCTACTTCTATTTGCAGGTCTTTGTACAGTATTTTGCAATTTTTCCCCAATTCCTTTCTCTTCTACAGGTGGTCCTCAACTTAGGACCACAATTGAGACCAACATTTCTGTTGCTAAGTGAGCTTTGCTGCATTTTGTGACCTTTCTCACTCCAGTTATTAAGTGAATCTCTTCAGTTAGTCACACGGTTAATAAGTGAATCTTGGATGCCCTATTGACTTTGCTCGTCAGAACGTCGCAAAAAGGGATCACGTGACTCTGGGACACTGCAACACTCATAAGTACATGCCAGTTTCCAAGCCTCTGAATTTTGATCACGTGACCAAGGGCATGCTGCAATGGCCGTTAAGTATGAAAAACGGTCATAAGTCACTTTTTGTCAATACCTAAATGATTGGTTGTAAGTCGAGGCCTGCCTGTAACACAAATCTCTTTTCTCTGTGCCATTTTAACTTTGGTCACTAAACGAACTGTTGTAACTTGAGGACAACCTGCATTCTGCTATCTCTAGGGACTGCAGTGTCTACTATTACTACAACTATGGTTTGCATTACAACTTTTCTTCCTGGCTTTCTTCCGACAAGCAAAGTCAATAGGAGAATCCCGATTCACTTAACAATCATGTGATTCACTTAACGACTGCAGTGATTCACTGAACCAGTCTCTCTTTGTTTCATCTGTTCCATTTAATTCCTTTTGATCCAAGGTTTCAAACCGAATCAATACTTTAAAACAGTTTGCCTGTCCTCTCTCAGACCTGCATGATTTTACCCTGAATACAGTGCTGGCTCATACTTATGACGGTCTCAGTGTCCCCACGGTCATGTGATCTCCTTTTGTGACCTTCTGACAAGTGAAGTCAATGGGGGAAGCTGGATTCACTTAACAACCAGGATTATTAACTTATCAACTGCAGTGATTCGCTTAACAAACGCAGCAGGAAAGGTGGTAAAGTGGGGCAAAGCAAACGTCTCACTTAACCACAGAAATTGTGGTCGCAAGTCAAGGACTACCTATACAGATGGTCCTCAACTTACAACCATTCATTTAGCAGCCATTTGAAGTTTCAGTGGCACTGAAAAAAGCGACCTAGGACTAGTTCTCGCACTTACGACCATCGCAGTATCCCTGTGGTCACGTGATCACCGTTTATGAACTTCCCAGCTAGCTTCTGACAAGCAATAGAAGAACCCTGTTTCACTTAACAACCATGTGATTCACTTAACAACAGCAATGATTCACTTAACAACTGTGGCAAAAAAGGTCGGAAAATCGGGGTGATTCCCTTAATAACTACCCTGCTTAGCAATAGAAATTGTGTTCCCTATTGGGGTCATAAGTTGAGGACTACAGCTGTATCCAAACGTGTGTGAGTATCTGCACTTATTTTCTACAAGCTCTCCTTTTTTAAAATAATAATAATAATAATAATAATAATAATAATAATAATAGGAAGAAGAAGAAGAAGAAGAAGAAGAAGAAGAAGAAGAAGAAGAAGAAGAAGAAGAAGAAGAAGAAGAAGAAGAAGAAGTAGTAGTAGTAGTAGTAGTAGTAGTAGTAGTAGTAGTAGTAGTAGTAGTAGTAGTAGTAGTAGTAGTAGTTTGGGCTAAACAGAAGCAGGTTAAATGAATCTGCACTTGGAAAAAATGGGGAATATTTTAAAAACAGATTTTTCTTTTCCTGAGACTCCACAGGGTGATGCAAAAGTATGGATTTTATATGCTGAAGCCCAACTAGAGAAAACGCTTTCCACCCATGAGTAAAAATGGCTCTGAGTATCCCTTCTGCCCCCCTTGGTTGAATGGCTGAAGGGGGCAAAGAGAGATAATTCTAGATCAGGGGTAGGCCACCTTGGCTCTTTTATGACTCGTGGACTTCAACTCCCAGAATTCCTGAGCCAGCATGGCTCAGCTTGGAAACCTCTCCCTTTCCCCTCAGCATGGCTGGCTCAGGAATTCTGGGAGTTGAAGTCCACGAGTCATAAAAGAGCCAAGGTTGTCTACCCCTGTTCTAGATGCAGCATGTTGAGTTCGTTTGTTTATTAATGTGCATCCACTGGCTTTGTTATTTTTACAAACAACTCAAGGTGCCTAACATGTCCTTCCTCCACCTATGTTCTCCACGATCACAACCCTGTGAGGTGGGTTGGGGTGAGAAAAAGGAACTGACACAAAGGTGGGATTAGAACTCACTATCTCCTGATGATTAGCCCAAAGTCACGTAGCTGGCTTTCATGCTTAAGGCAGAACTAGGACTCCCAGTCTCCTGGTGATTGGTCCAACATCACCTAATTCGCTTTCATGCCATAGGCAGATTAGAACTCAGTCTCTGGGTGATTGGTCCAAAGTCACCCAGTTGGCTTTCATGCTTAAGGCAGAACTAGGACTCCCAGTCTCCTGGTGATTGGTCCAAAGTCACCCAGTTGGCTTTCATGCCATAAGCAGGACTAGAATGTCCAGTCTTCTGGTGATTGATCCAAGTCACCAGCCGGCTTTGATGCTGGAGTGAGACTACAACTCACCGTCTCCTGATGATTGGCCCAAAGTCACCCAACTGGCTTTAGGACTAGTACAGGGGGTACCTTGCTCAATAGTAGTAACTGTGAGAGGGACCTCAGAGTCCTAATGGACAATCACTTAAATAGGAGCCAGCAGTGGGCTGCAGCTGCCAAAAAAGCCAACATAGTGCTGGGCTGCATTAACGGAGGGATAGAATCAAGATCATGTGAAGTGTTATTACCACTTTACAATGCCTTGATAAGGCCACACTTGGAATACTGCATCCAGTTTTGGTCATCACGATGTAAAAAAGATGCTGAGACTCTAGAAAGAGTACAGAGAAGAGCAACAAAGATGATCAGGGGACTGGAGGCTAAAACATATAAGGAACGGTTGCTGGAATTGGGTATGTCTAGTTTAACGAAGAGAAGGACGAGGGCAGACATGATAGCAGTATTCCAATATCTCAGGGGCTGCCACAAAGAAGAGGGAGTCAAACTATTCTCCAAAGCGTCTGAAGGCAGGACAAGAAGCAACAGATGGAAACTGATCAAGGAGAGAAGCAACTTAGAACTAAGGAGAAACTTCCTGACAGTTAGAACAATTAACCAGTGGAACAACCTGCCTCCAGAAGCGGTGAATGCTCCAATACTGGAAGTTTTTAAGAAGAGACTGGACAGCCATTTGTCTGAAATGGTATAGGGTTCCTACCTGAGCAGGGGGTTGGACTCGATGACCTCCAAGGTCCCTTCCAACTTTATTATTATTATTAACTCACAGTCTTCTGGTTTCTAGCCTAATTCCTTACTGGCTCTTTGCATCCTGCTGATGACATCCCTTTATTGATGGTGATTTAACCGCATCTCTTTTAAACAAATGAGGAAGAAGGCAGTTCAAGAAGTCAGCTTGACTTACCCCATCCGAAGAGGACAAGCCACCAGTAGTATTTCCTTCCATGGGGAAAGGAGGAAAGAAGCAGCCAGTTGAGGTACAGAGCTTCTGCTAACAGCCACATGAAGTTGGCCATGGTGAAGTAGTGAAGGAGCACCATGGAGATCTTGCATCCAGCCTGCGGAAGAAGCAAGGAGATATCTCAAGCAACCTTCTCATTGGCATGGGTTCATTCAAATCCTATCTCCAAACAGTATCCTGGCAAATAATATCTTGGCAAAGAAAAATTTGGCAGGAATAGCTGACCCCATAAGATAGGCTCAAGATACAGATGGGCGCTATCTAACAAAATGAAATTCAATAGTGAAAAAAGTAAGGTTCTACATTTAAGCAAGAAAAACCAAATGTACAGGTATAGCATAGGGGGAACCTTGCTCAATAGTAGTAACTGTGAGAGGGATCTCGGAGTCCTAGTGGACAAACACTTAAATATGAGCCAGCCGCGTGCTGCAGCTGCCAAAAAAGCCAACACAGTGCTGGGCTGCATTAACAGAGGGATAGAATCAAGATCTCGCGAAGTATTAACACCATTTTACAAGGCCTTGGTAAGGCCACACTTGGAATACTACATCCAGTTTTGGTCACCACGATGTAAAAAAGATGCTGAGACTCTAGAAAGAGTGCAGAGAAGAGCAACAAAGATGATTAGGGAATTGGAGGCTAAAACATATAAGGAATGGTTGCTGGAATTGGATATGTCTAGTTTAACGAAGAGAAGGACGAGGGGGGACATGATAGCAGTCTTCCAATATCTCAGGGGCTGCCCCCAAAGAAGAGGGAGTCAAGCTATTCTCCAAGGCGCCGGAAGGCAGGACAAGAAGCAAAGGATGGAAACTAACCAAGGAGTGAAGTAACCTAGAACTAAGGAGAAACTTCCTGACAGAAAACAGTTGGAACAACCTGCCTCCAGAAGCGGTGAATGCTCCAACACTGGAAGTTTTTAAGAAGAGACTGGACAGCCATTTGTCTGAAATGGGTTTCCTGCCTGAACAGGGGGTTGGACTAGATGACCTCCAAGGTCCCTTCCAACTCTGCTACTCTGTTCTGTTCAATAAATCAAAGTCATCCATACCACCCAACCTTGAAAGATCTACACAAAGTTATTTTCCTATTGGGCAACTCTGGCAAACTCTCAATGCCCAGAAGATGCAGATTATTCTCTGAAGACAAGAGAAGGTTACAAAATAGTGCGGAGAAGTATGAGCAGAGAGATCACTTAACATGTCCATTCTTGGTGTATTCAATCAATGTCATCAAATGGATTCTCCTGACATCCAGCTGAGAGCTTTGTTTTGTTAGGAGACAAACACTGGAGTTGGCTCCTGTGTCAGAAATGGCACCGTTCCTCGTTTTCTGAAAATAACTCTCATCCTTATTTCGTCTTTGAGGGTTTCTCAAGTGATTTGAGAGTTTCCTAAGTGGAGATCAATCTTCCGGCCGAGGACTACACGTGGTCTGGCCTAACGAACAAGGGACTGTGTTTCTAATTCTGGGTGGACTGGAACACAATCACAACTGGATTATCTGTAAATTTGAAATTAGAAGGGATGCTGAGGCGTTAAATTAGTTCCTTTACACCGATTTAAATCAATATATTTCCGTTCTGCATATCTAATTGCTTTCTTCGGCTACTTCCTTTGAATGTTGTAATTCAGTCGTACGACACTGAAGGATGGGAGAAGACCTAAATAACTAGGAAGGACATATATTACATTCCAACTGCCCATAATTATTTATAAGTAGTCCTCGGCTTATGGCCACAATTGAGCCCAAAATTTCCATCACTAAGCGAGACAGCTGTTGAGTGAGTTTTGCCCCATTTTATGACCGTTCTTGCCACTGTTGTTAAATGAGTCCCTGCAGTTGTTAAACTAGTCACACGGTTGTGAAGTGAATCTGGCTTCCCCATTGAGTTTGCTTGCGAGGAGGTCACAAAAGGGGATCACATGATCCCGGAACACTGCAACCGTCATAAATACAAGTCAGTTGCCAAGCATTTGAATTTTGATCACCAGACCATGGGGATGCTGCAACAGTCATAAGTGTGAAAAATGGTCATAAGTCGTTTTATTCAATGTTCTTGCAATTTCGAACATTCATTAATGAATGGCTGTAGATCAACTCCCATGATTCTTTGCACCCCAGTAAGAGATGGAATCTTAGAAAGTGTGCAGAGAAGAGCAACGAAGATAAAATGGAGGGAGATTAAAATTGTAGGATGAACGGTTGATGGACCTAGATATGTCTAACCAGGTAAGGCCATCTTGGCTCTTTTATGACTCATGGACTTCAACTCCCAGAATTCCTGAGCCAGCATGGCTCAGCTTGGAAACCTCTCCCTTTCCCCTCAGCATGGCTGGCTCAGGAATTCTGGGAGTTGAAGTCCATGAGTCATAAAAGAGACAAGGTTGCTAGCCCATTGGAGAGAAGGACAAGGGGGGACATGACAGCAGTCTTCCAATATTTGAGGGGGCTGCCCCAAAGAAGAGGGAGTCAAGCTATTTTCCAAAGCGCCTGAAGACAGAACAAGAAGCAATGGGTGGAAACTAACAAAGGAGAGAAGCAACCTGGAACTAAGGAGAAACTTCCTGACAGTTAGAACAATTAACTAGTGGAACAACCTGCCTCTAGAAGCTGTGAATGCTCCAACACTGGAAGTCTTTAAGAAGAGACTGGACAACCATTTGACCGGGATGATATAAGGTCTCCCACAACAGAACAGAACAAAACAGAACAGAACAAATTAGAATAGCATAGTTGGAAGAGACCTTAGAGGTGTTCTAGTCCAGACATGTCAAACACAAGGCCCGGGGGCTGGATGCAGCCCGCAAAGTGGTTTCATGTGGCCCCCAAAGCCATCCTGGAAACAGTGAGGGAACGGCCCCCGCTGCCTTGGCCTTGGCCCAGGCCGGCTGGGAGCCAATGTACAATTTTGTGGTGGCCATCTATGCTGAAACGCATTCAGTCTTAGCTCCACAAGGCCGTCTAGAAACAGCGAGGAACCAGCCCCTGCTATGTCGGCCCCGCCCCCTGGGTGCATGCTGGGGAGGTGTCACCCTTTGTGAGGAATGACAAAATGGACCATGCCTTGGCGCTTGCCCCGATCCCACCCGCTTCTGCCAGAGACCCTCAGATCTGTCCCACTCCTGCCCAGGCCCCCACTGGCACCCTTAACATGAATGATGTGGAGTTGGCCACGCCCAGCAGGCCATACCCATTCCATCCACACCCACCCAGTAGGCCGCACCCACCCTGGCCGCACCCACCCGACCCCCCGAGGGCAACCACAATGCTGATGCGGCCCTCGATGAAATTGAGTTTGACACCCCTGTTCTAGTCCAACCCTCTACTCAGGCAGAAAACCTTATATCATCCCGGTCAAATGGCTGTCCAGTCTCTTCTTAAATACTTCCAGTGTTGGAGCATTCAAAACGTCTGGAGGTAAGTTGTTCCATGAGCAGGAGGTTGGACTAGAGGACCTCCAATGTTCCTTTTAGCCCTAGGATTCTATGTTCTCTGTTCTTTTCATCCCATACCGTGGAGTAGGTGCAGTAATCGCTGCCTTCACTCTCGAGGAGAACCGCATCCTTGATGAAGATGGAAATGGCCTTCAAGATGAAGGTGATGAAAAGGTGGACATGGATGTAGTTCCTGGGGCAACGGAGTCTCCTGCAGGGAGAGAGAGCAGACACAAGGTTAGTGGGGGACAATAGACCAATCATCAGGAGACAAGGAGTACTGGTCCTGCCTTAGACACAAAAGCCGGCTGAGTGGCTTTAGACCAATCACCAGGAGATTGTGAGTTCTAGTCTCACTTTAGGCATGAAAGCCAGCTGGGTGACTTTGGGACAATCACCAGGAGACAGGGAGTTCTAGTCCCGACGAGACAATGAGTTCTAGTCCCGCTTTATGTATGAAAGCCAGCTGAGTGACTTTGGGACAATCACCAGGCGATGGGGGAGTTCTAGTCCCGCCTTAGGCATAAAAGCCAGCTGGGTGACTTTTGGCCAATCAAGGTGAGACAATGAGTTCTAGTCCCGCCTTACGCATGAAAGCCAGCTGGGTGACTTTGGGCCAATCACCAGGAGACGGGGAGTTCTAGTCCCACCTTAGGCATAAAAGCCAGTTGGGTGACTTTGGGCCAATCAAGAGGAGACAATGAGTTCTAGTCCCGCTTTACATATGAAAGCCAGCTGGGTGACTTTGGGACAATCACCAGGAGATGGGGAGTTCTAGTCCCATCTTAGGCATGAAAACCAGCTGGGTGACTTTAGGCCAGTCATTCTCTCTCCACACAGCCCACCTCACAGGGTTATGGTTCTGGGGAAAATAGGAGAAGGAAAGCGTATAACTATGTTCACGGCCTTGACTTATTTGTAAAATGAATAAAGGCTGGGGGAAAAAATATAATAATAATAATAATAATAATAACGAGTGGGATGAAAATGTTGTTCTATTTCCCAGGCTCCTGTAGACCAGTGTTTCCCAAACTTGACAATTTTAAGGCATGTGGACTTCAACTCCCAGAATTCCACAGCCAGCGTTGCTGGCTGTGGAATTCTGGGAGTTGAAGTCCTCATGCCTTAAAATTGTCAAGTTTGGGAAACACTGCTGTAGACCTACCTGAATGCAAGAAGAATCAGGATTGCGACGGCAAGTGAGATAGTTGAGATGCTGTAGCCCACGGTGTAGATGGTCTGGATGGTTGAAAAGAAGGAAAGCTGGAATGAAAAGCAAATCAACCCTTCAGCTGAGCTTTTGGAACAGGTCCCGGATTCTACTCTACAACGATCCAGGAATATTCTTTAAATCCCTCCCTTGCCTCTTTCATGACTTGGCCTACCTCAAAGGGCTGTCCCAGTCTCCCTGCCCCTCCTATGCCAAATAAAATCAAGACAGGGTTGTGCTGAGTTTCTTTTTCACAATTTTATCTTTCTCCAGGCTGTGTGTGTGTCCTCCAAACCTCTTCTTCTTCTTCTTCTTTTTTAATTTTTAATTTTCAATTTTACATTACATTCATAAAAAATACTTCAGATAAAGAGTAAAATAAATTTATACACACCACTTTCGGTATTGCTCACCCATTTCCCCCCAAACCGCATCCACCCTCTTTCCCTCTTCTTCCTCACTCTCCCCCTCTCCTCCTTCTCTTCAACCTCCCTACTTGCTTCTCCCCTTCCTCCTATCTTCTCACTCCGGATGTGGTCCAGGAGAAATGCCCCAGCAATTCCTCTCTAAAACATCAATATTATATACAATAAAACTATTTCTACTTATCTGAGCTATTTAACCTTCAACCCATCCTCCCCCCACCCCACTCCCCCTGCCCCCTTCCCCCCCCCCCACTTCCCAGAGCCAAGTACAGGGTTATACAAACCTATTAAACATAATCTATTTAAGTTTACTAATTATACAATAACCAAAATCATAAAAACCCTTAACTCTCTTCAAACTTTAACATCATAATTTTATAAACAAATCCATTACTCATAAAATAAATGAAACTTTGTAGTTCCATATTTCTTCTGAACGTATTCTATCCATCTTCTCCATACAATAACATATCTCTCTTGTGAATGGTCCTTTAAATAAGCAGAAATTTTAGCCATTTCTGCTAAATTAGAAACCTTAAGTACCCATTCTTCTAAAGAAGGCAGAGAGTCCTTCTTCCAATATTGACCCACCAATAATCTTGCTGCTGTTATTAAATTCAACATTAAAATAGTTTCTTTAGCATCAAAATCCCTCCAAACCTCTTCTTAACACCTCATCCAGGCCTTCCTAATTGCTCAAGGTTAGCTCTATTTTCTTTAAACTGGTGGGATGAGAGCCAGAGAGAAAGCAAGCTAGCCAGAAGACGGCCACACCATAAAGGACAGGATAATCTAGGAGTCCCAACCCCTGGGCCGTGGTTTGGTATCGGGCCATGCAAGCGATGGGTGAATGCTTGCAGCTCTTTTTTTGTGAGCGACGGGTGCATGCACCTGACCCTTACATAAATGGAGCTGCTTGTGTGAGCTGGGGTGCACAACATCCCCTCTAAACCCCCCCCCCACTGGTCTGCAAAGCCAAAAGGGTTGAAGACCCCTGGGATAATCCCATACTTTTCACATCTGTATCTCCCATGACTCTCCCTTTGAAGTGTGGGAAGAATCCAGAGAAATAAATATTTTGGGAAATATTAAAAAGGCAGAATATATATTCCCCAAAGGATTTTAAAGGCAGAAACCAACCCCTCACACATACATACAAGTCGCTCTGCCCTAAACAGGAACCAGGTCTGCAGAAATGCAGATGTGATAATCTTGTCAGAAAGATCGGAGCCAGGAAGCTGGGATTGGAAAGAAAGATCCCTAGAATCTACAATCCCTCACACCAAAAAAACCCAACACTCACCAGCCCTAGACCCAGGGAAGCAGGATATGACCTTTGAGATATAATAGGATTAACCCACCACCATCAGAATACCAGAAAGGCACACTCCGACTCAGGTCAAAGTTCATGCCACAGGAACAACTCCAAACAAAAGCTCAAGAAGGTATAAAATGGGTTTTTTTTTTTCAGAGCATCTTTCTGTCTGGCTCTCCTCTCCAATAAACTGCAACCTTCTTTCTAAAGCAGTCTCCATTTTGTTTATTCCCAGCTTGGACTGGATT
>CM077936.1:5183381-5193537 GCA_039797435.1 Crotalus adamanteus
ATGGGGGGGTGAGAGAGAGAGAAAGAGGGAAAGAGAGAGATGAGTAGATGGATGGTAGAAAGACAGAGACCACATTCATGAAGCAGAATTCCTGGTTGTTTCTCTTATAGTTCAGCCTATTAAGAGGTATCAAACTTTCCCCCTATGCCTGTGGAGTATCTGTCTTTATCCCCCACTCCCCCAACTCACTTCATCCAGAGAGACATCATCTTCCATCGAACATGCTACTGAATAAGGTGGAATCGGATCAGACCAGCCTTGATCTGTGCAACTTCGTTTCACCACACCTAGGAAAAATTAAAATCAGCAAAATTAGATTGAGCTGGACTGATCCAAGTAATGGGGCCCCGGGGTCAACAACTCAGGGTTTTAGCCCTTTGAGGTAGTCCAGACAAGGAGCAGGACCAGGAGTATCTTAATTGTAAGCATACAGGTAGTCCTCGGGTTACAATAGTTCACTTAGTGACCATTTGAATTCACAACGGCACTGAAAGAAATGACATAATCATTTTTCACATTTACGACCTTTATAGCATCCCCATGGTCACGTGATCAAAATTTGGATGTTTGGCAACTGGTTCATATTTATGACAGTCGCAGTGTCCCGGGGGGTCACGTGATCCGCTTTTGCGACTTTCTGACAAGCAAAGTCCATTGGGGAGCCCGATTCACTTAACAGCCATGTTACTAATGTAACCACTGCAGTAATTCACTTAAGAACTGTGGCAAGAAAGATGGTAAAACCAGGCAAAATTGACTTAACTGTCTCACTTAGCAACAGAAATGGTGGTCATATGTTGAGGACTAACTGTATTCAACGAATTTAGCAAGGCTGAGATTATTTCTCCCTTCCTCCCCTTCTACTTCCCAGAAAACCAGGGAAAGGGTCTCAGCATCCTTTTTACATCGTGGTGACCAAAACTGGATGCAGTATTCCAAGTGTGGCCTTATAAAGGCATTGTAAAGTGGTATTAACATTTCACGTGATCTTGATTCTATCCCTCTGTTAATGCAGCCTAGCACTGTGTTGGCCTTTTTGGCAGCTGCAGCACACGGCTGGCTCCTATTTAAGTGATTGTCCACTAGGACTCCGAGGTCCCTCTCACAGTTACTACTATTGAGCAAGGTACCCCCTATACTATACCTGTACATTTGGGTTTTCTTGCCTAAATGTAGAACCTTACTTTTTTCACCACTGAAGTTCATTTTGTTAGGTAGCGCCCAGTGTTCAAGTCTGTCCAAATCCTCCTGTATCCTAAGCCTGTTTTCTGGAGTGTTGGCTATTCCTGCCAATTTGGTGTCATTTGTGAATTTGATGAGTTCCCCATCTATCCCCTCATCCAAATCGTTGATGAAGATATTGAAGAGCACTGGGCCTAGAACAGAGCCCTGGGGCATCCCCCTACACACTTCCCTCCCTGTTGATGCAATTCCCTTGAGGACAACACGCTTTAATTGTGATTTAAATTTAAATATCAAACCTGTCCCCCTAAATTTTTACTATGGTCTCCTAGAGCCTCTCACTATTGTTTTATAATAATTTGGAATCAAAGAGATACTTAATAACCTGGGAATGACTCTGTTATTTTAATTTCTCAACTTGGCAGCCCAAGGCCAGGAAATTTATTTATTAGGTTTCTTTCTAAGTGCCCAGTGTCACTTCAAGGCAAGAAGGGTGCCAAATAAGTCTATTAAATTAATATATAAAGGATGCTCATTAAATCCCAGTGTGCATAATTGGCAGAATAACACCATTCGTGTAAATGTCTGCCACTGGGATCAATTTATTTATCTGAGTAATTACGTAATCGATGTCATTTGTTGAAATTCACGTCACTTGCCCAGTGCAAATGACATAAGTGATGCAAATTTACCCAAACAATCTAATTATGTCAATTTTGGCAAGTGACGACAATTATATTAATTGACCCACTTTAGAAAGAAGAGGTGGTATTTTTTATGGGGTAATTAAGATCAAATCACAAATGTATCTCTTGAAACCAAAATCCTATTCCACTGGGGTAAAAATCAAGGTTTTAGTCTAATCGTATCAAGTTTAAATATATATTTAAATATATTACAGAGAAGAGCAACAAAGATGATTAGGGGACTGGAGGCTAAAACATATAAGGAACGGTTGCAGGAATTGGGTATGTCTCGTTTAACGAAGAGAAGGATGAGTGGGGACATGATAGCAGTATTCCAATATCTCAGGGGCTGCCATAAAGAAGAGGGAATCAAGCTATTCCCCAAAGCACCTGAAGGCAGGACAAGAAGCAATGGATGGAAACTAATCAAGGAGAGAAGCAACCTGGAATTAAGGAGAAATTTCCTAACAGTGAGAACAATTAACCAGTAGAACAACCTGCCTCCAGAAGTGGTGAATGCTCCAACACTGGAAGTTTTTAAGAAGAAACTGGACAGCCATTTGTCTGAAATAGTATAGGGTTTCCTGCCTGAGCAGGGGGTTGGACTAGAAGATCTCCAAGGTGCCTTTCAACTTTATTATTATTATGGATCGTTGCACAGTCAGCCAGATGTTCAGACTGGATTTGGCATTTTGTCTACCTATCGAGTCCTTACCCAGGACCTGGGATAGGCAGATGTGGGTATTTGATAGTATTACAGATATCGTCGCAGGATGGAAGCAGTTCCTAGTAAGGCCACCTTTTGCAATTGACTAATAGCGAATTTGTCAATGCCAATGGTGTTCAAGTGGTGCTCCAGTTGTTTTGGAATTGCATCCAAGGAACCTATTACTATTGGTACTACCCTTGCTTGCTTTTGCCACAGTCTTTCTATTTCTATTTGTAGGTCTTTGTATTTTGTTATCTTCTCCAGCTCTTTCTTGTCTATTCTGCTGTCTCCAGGCACTGCCACATCCACTATCCAGACTTTTTTGTCTTTCTTATGGACAATTGTTAAGTCTGGTGTGTTATGTTGCAGGTGCTTGTCTGTTTGAATTCAGTTTAATTCAGCAGTTTAATTTTATCATTTTCTATGGCTTTCTCTATTTTATGATCCCACTAGTTTTTTGCTTACAGGCAAATGATATTTTTTGCAGATCTTCCAATGCACCATTGTTGCTACTTTGTCATGCCGCTGCTTGTAGTCAGTCTGTGCAATCTTCTTCCAACAGCTTACCAGGTGGTTCACTGTTTCTTCAGCTTCTTTGCATAGGCGGCACTTATTGTCTGTTGCTGTCTTCTCAATTTTGACTTTATATGCATTTGTCCTTAAGGCTTGGTCTTGTGCAGCCAGAATTAGTCCCTCGGTCTCTTTCTTCAATTTTCCTGCTCATAGCCATTGCCAGGTCTTGTTATTATCTGCTTTCCCAGCTATTTTTTTCATGTATTGGCCATGTAGTGCTTTGTCTTCCCATGCCTCTATTCTGTTCTTCATTTGGTCTTTCTTGTAGGCCAGTTTGGTCTCTCCAGTAGTCAGTAAGCCTTCCTGATATACTAATTTCAGTGCATCTTCATCATTGTTCTTCAGATATTCTTCCAAAGCCATTTTTTCTTCTTCAACCATCTGATGTACTTGTAGCATTCCACGCCCACCTATTTGCCTTGGTAGATAAAGTCTATCAATGTCACTGCGTGGATGAAGGGCATGATTCATTGTCATTATTTTTCTGGTCTTCCTATCCATTGCTTTTAGTTCTGCTGGAGTCCAGTCCACTATTCCAGCTGTGTACCTAATGACTGGAATTGCCCAGGTGTTGATTGCCTTTGTGGTATTTCCTCCATTATGAATCATCGCACAGTCAGCCATATATTCAGACTGGATTTGGCATTTTGTCTACCTATCAAGTCCTTCCCAAGGATCTGGGATAGGCAGATGTGGATGTTTGATGGTATTACAGATATCGTTGCAGGATGGAAGCAGTTCCTAGTAAGGCCGCCTTATTATTATTATTATTATTATTATATAAAGAACAAAATTTATTGTTTATCTTTGCCGGATCTTTTTGGAGTGTCACAGGCACATATACACCCCTAGAGTCACACTATGGCTTATTGTGAAGTGTGAACCTAATCATAGGTAGTGTTCGACTTTCAACCAGTCATTTAATGATCATTCAAAGTTACAACAGCACTGAAAAAAGTGACTTATGACCATTTTTCACACTTACGACCATTGCAGCATTCCCATGGTCACGTGATTTGCATCTGGATGCTTGATAACTAGTTCATATTTATGACGGCTGTAGTGGCCCAGGATCACATGATCCCCCTTTGCGACCTTCTGACAGGCAAAGTCAAGGGGGGGATTTGCTTAATGACCATTTAATTCACTTAAGAACTGCAGTGGATCACTTAACAACAGTAGCAAAAAGGAGGTTGCAAATTCAGCCAGAACTTACTTTACAACAGCCTTGCATAGCAAATTATGGCGAGTTGGGGGTCATAAGTAAAGGACTACTTGTAATCACAACTGATTCAATAAAAAGTGTGAAAACCAAACCAAGAAGCATATACAGGTAGTCCTTGACTAACAACCATTCTTTTAGTGACCGTTTGAAGTTACGACAGCACTGGAAAAAGTGACTTATGACCATTTTCACACTTACAACCATTGCAGCATCCCCGTGGCCACATGATCAAAATGTGGATGCTTGGCATGTATTATGGCGATCGCAGTGTCCCAGGATCACGTGATCCCCTTTTTCAACCTTCTGTCAAGCAAAGTCAATGGGAGAGGCAGATTCACTTAACAACCGTGGTAAGAAAGGTTGTAAAACGGGGCAAAACTCACTTAACAACTATCTTGGTTAGCCACAGAAATATTGGGCTCAGTTGTGCTTGTAAGTCAAGGACCACGTGTACCTTAGCAATACTAAGGAAACAAATGCCAAAGACTAAAATAGAAACACAGGGGTTTGGACCAATGAATCTAAAGAAGGAAGGAAGGAAGGAAGGAAGGAAGGAAGGAAGGAAGGAAGGAAGGAAGGAAGGAAGGAAGGAAGGAAGGAAAGGAGGGAGGGAGAGAGGAAGGAAGGAAGGGAGGGAGGGAGAGAGGAAGGGAGGGAGGGAGGGAAGGAGGGAGGGAGGAAGGAAGGAAGGAAAGGAGGGAGGGAGGGAGGGAAATAGAGAGGAAGGAAGGAAGGGAGGAAGGAAGGAAGGAAGGAAGGTGTTTCTCACCAACAAACTGGTTCCTCACCTGATTTCTTTGTGAAGTGGAAGATGATACCTGGACAGGTGAAGGAAAGTGTGTCTCCGGGATCTGCATCGGGCCAACACAGAAGCTGGTCCCATAATCTTTTACAACCTTGCAAATGGAAGAAAAGAATTTTTTTTTTAAAAAAAAAGCTTTCCATTATCCTTGGAAAGAAAAACCCAACAGCAGAGCCCAAAGTATATCAGCGCATTGAATGAACTTTAAGATTGCCCCTTAATGAGTGGAATGCACCCTTCAGGACTACGGGTAGAGTAGGTGTAGTAAACGAAATTTCTAATTGTATGCAGTAAAAAAATACAGCGGGTGGAGGATGAAAATATATGAAGCTGCCCTGGTCAGCGGTGGAGACCATACTATGATGTTTCATGCTATGAATTTTGAGGTTGATGTTTGTTTTTTTAGGGGTTCTCAAGTTGTGAAAAGGTCTTCCTTCCTTCCTTCCTTCCTTCCTTCCTTCCTTCCTTCCTTCCTTCCTTCCTTCCTTCCTTCCTTCCTTCCTTCCTCTGACTATTTCTTTAAAAACAGGTATAAGACACACAGGGATTGATTGTCCACAATCTGATCCTAAAACATGGACAAGCCTTAGTAGATATAGTCTTAAACCTAATCCAAAGTCTCAACCCTAATCCTAAAATCCAAACTCTTTTCTAGTCCTGATAATGTTACCTAGCTGGGTCATGAAACGTCTGTAAAGAAACTGCTCAGAAAAGATCAAGGACCCCACTATTCTTCCCCTCCTCCTCCTCCCTGTCCTCTTCCTCCTCCTCATCCTCTCCGCAAACCCCACTCTCTTCTAGCCCTGATAATGTTACCTAGTTGGGTCACAAAACATCTGCAAGGAAACTGCTCAGAAAAGATTAAGGACTCCACAATTCGCCTCCTCCTCCTCCTCTCAGCAAACCCCACCCTCTTCTAGCCCTGATGATGTTACCTAGTTGGGTCATGCAACGTCTGCAAGCAAACAACCAAGCTCACAGGCACTGAGCATTCTTCTATTGACAATATATTCTCTACTGTCAATATAGCAGTGACGCTCAACATTGTAGACCTCCAGTGATTCCGACATGTTTATATCGCAAAATAAAATAGTGTAAGACAGTGATGGCGAACCTTTTAGAGACCGAGTGCCCCCAAACCACCCCATCCCCCCACCTGTTGCTCCACCCCTGTCACTCCGCCCCGCCTGCTCCACCCCACCCCACCTGCTGGGCCACCCACTGCCTCCACGGCCCGCTGCAGATCTCTCAGGCAGCCCTGCAGTGCTATGGTGGACACACCCTCCATCCGCGCCCCACAGCATGATCTGCATGCAACGGGGCATGAGGGCAGAGTCTTGTCCCTACTGCCCAGCTGCCATGTGCTTGGCTGCGCTGCTCCATGCCCATGGGCGACTCTCCTCTCAGGGTGGCTGCTGATGAGGGAGTAGCAGGGCTGGGGCGATGGCGCACATGCCCACAGAGAGGGTTCTGAGTGCCACCTCTGGCACGCATGCCATAGGTTCGTCACCACTGGCGTAAGAGAAACCGCCAATGCAGATTCCCTGCTTTTCCCATTTCCACCGTTCAAAATTACAATGGCACTGAAAAAAGTGTTTTATGGCCGTTTTTCACACTTGCAACCATTGAGCATCCCCATGATCACGTGATCCAAATTTAGAAGCTTGGCAACTGGTTCATATTTATGACCGTTGCAGTGTCCCGCGGTCCTGTGATATCCTTTTGCAACCTTCTGTCAAGCAAAGTCATCCAACATCCATCTCAAGAATAAAAAAAACCTTCAGGTTCATTTCATTTCCGAAAAGCTTGCTGTTTATTGAATACACAGCTTGGTTATGTCAAAGAAAAACTAACTCTGAGGTTCCAACACCAATTCACAGACTTAATAATTCTCCCAGCCAACCCCCCCCCCCCCATCTTACATAATTCAGATCAATGGTTGTACCTGCGGTTTCGTTCACGTGCAGCTGAATCTCTTGTAAGCACTCGGTCTCATTCTGTTTCCACTCCGTGATGGGGACGCAGTCAGGCTGAAGCATTCCAGCCACCTAGAAGTAAATGAACAGGATGAAAGGAAAAAAGCTGACATTCCTATCCTTATCCTAAAATTCAACGCAGGCAGGGGAAAGAATAAAAGCAATTTAAATCATTGCAGGTAGTCGCTACCTTGCGACCCAAACTTTTTGTTGCTAAGCGAGACAGTTATTAAGTGGATTTTGCCCCATTTGACGACCTTTCTTGCCATAGTTGTTAATTGAATCACTGCCATTGTGAAGTTAGTAATATGGTTGTTAAGTGTAATCTGGCTTCCCCAGTGACTTTGTGTCAGAGATGAAACTTTGATAGCTAGATGCCTCTGCGTTTCATCTTGCCTTTAGATCAGTGGTTCTCAACCTGTGGGTCGGGAACCCATTTGGGGTCGAACGACCATTTCACGGGGGTCGCCAAACAACGCAGTCTGCCATTTTCCCCCCTTTTCCTTAGCTGTGCTACTCCCTTTTATTCTATTGGCTTTTGAAAGCCAATAGAATAGACTCTCTTGAATAGAGTCTAATTCTATTGGCTTTCAAAAGCCAATAGGAATTGTCCAGGCTGTCTCTGCGCTGCTGAGCCCGCCAAAAGTCCCATTCTGCAAACGGTGCTGCAAGTTGTCTGCAGCGAAAGCCAGCTGTCTGGAAGCTTCCACCCCTCCCTGCTGAGCAACTACTAAAAATGGAAGTAAAAGAGGGCCAGGGGTGGGAGCCCGGTGGACGCAGGGAGGGTTGCTGGCGCGCGTGGGGCCCCGCGGGTGCCTTACCTCCCTTGGGCTGGGCCAGCTGGTGGCCCAGCCGGTGGTTGGCCTGTGCTGTCTCTGCCGCTTGCCAGCTATGCCTCGGCCAGCGTAGGGGGCGGCACCATGCATGTGTGGCGCTCCCGGGCAGGGAAAGTCCTCGACTTATGACCGGTTGTATAGTCCTCGACTTACGACCGGTTGGGGGTCACGGCATTAAAAAGGTTGAGAACCACTGCTTTAGATTAATGGGAGGAGGGCAGGGAGTTACTTTCAAGTGGATTAAATGGAGAAACTAAAACTGTTTGATTCAGCTGCAGACCATGAGAGCTTGAAGTCTGGTCAAGGTCACCTAACAGGTGTGGATTTAAAACAGATGGTTCCCATAACAAAGTGAGCTTGTTGATCTGAATTATGTAAGATGGGGGGGGGGGGTTGGCTGGGAGAATTATTAAGTCTGTGAATTGGTGTTGGAACCTCAGAGTTAGTTTTTCTTTGACATAACCAAGCTGTGTCAGAAATGAAATGAACCTAAAGGTTTTTTTGATTCTTGAGATGGATGTTGAGACTTTGCTTGGATGAAGGTCGCAAAAGGATATCACAGGACCGCGGGACACTGCAACTGTCATAAATATGAACCAGTTGCTAAGCTTCTAAATTTGGATCACGTGATCATGGGGATGCTCAATGGTTATAAGTGTGAAAAACGACCATAAAACACTTTTTTCAGTGCTGTTGTAACTTTGAACGGTCACTAAATGAACTATTGTAACTTGAGGACTACCTGTATACATTTTACCCATGAGCCCCTGGTCCAAGGATATTTTCTTTCTGCTGGAATATAAATTATCAAGAACTGGAGTGTATTTGAAATTTGAACAAGGGTGATTTGGAAAATTGGTGTAAGAAGAGAAATGATAAAATCTCTGTGGGTTTCTCCTAAAGAAAAAAATTATTCAGCAATCGTATTTGTAAACAATATTTAGACTTCAGAATTCCCCCCAAAAAAAAGAAAGAAAGAAAACCCCCAAAATCCAGTTCCGGGTAGTCCTCAAATTACAACCAAATGGGGACCAGAATTTCCATTGCTAAATAAGGCGGTTGTTAAATGAGTCACACCAATGTTACGAACTTTTTTGCCAAGATTGTTAAGTGAATTACTACAGTTGTTAAGTGAATCATGTAGTCATTAAGTGAATCCAGCTTCCCCCATTGGCTTTGTTTGTCAGAGGCTGTCTGGGAAAATTACAAATGGTGATCACCTGACCCCAGGATAAATATGAAACTTTCATTACTTTTTTGTTATCTTCATATTTCTACTATAAGGAAGATTAGACTGATGGATGATGACTGTTCCTCCATATCATTTTATTAATGTCATTTTATGAACATCATCATGATGTTCCATCAGATCTTTTCTGGTCAGTTGTCTCATGTCTGGAGAACGCATCTTATGAACATCATCATGATGTTCCATCAGATCTTTCTTGGCCAATTGTCCCATGTCTGGAGGACACATCTTATGAACATCATCATGATGTTCCATCAGATCTTTCTTGGCCAGTTGTCTCATGTCTAAAGGACACATCTTATGAACATCATCATGATGTTCCATCAGATCTTTTCTGGTCAGTTGTTTCATGTCTAAAGGACACATCTTATGAACATCATCATGATGTTCCATCAGATCTTGCTAGATCAGTTTCCCAGTCTGGGGGACACATCTCATGAACATCATGATGATGCTCCATCAGAATTTCCTTGGTCAGTTGTCCCATGTCTGGAGGACACATCTTATGAACATCATGATGATGTTCCATCAGATCTTACTTGGTCAGTTGTCCCATACATAGACAACACAGTGAACAAAGCCGGTCCCCCAACATAGTCATCTGATAGAAGGTGTTGCAATTCATTTGCATCTTTTGCATACGATAATATCACAATGCCCAAGATGACACTTGCTTCCTTTTTCTCCCCCTAACATTTCAAGACAGACTAATGTACAATGTGGCAAAACTAAAATAGGAAAAAAGTATTGAAGCATTCTGATTATTTTTTTACCCATATTATCTGGACAGAGAGCCCCCTCCCCCCCCCAAAAGAGCTAAAATTCAAGCCATATGTTACATTGCTGCAATTTTGGTTTTTTAAAAAATGTTAATGACAATTTGTGCTTGTCAGAAGTTTTTCCTGTTATTTTTGACTT